>PRKT01000428.1:213902-232850 GCA_003671525.1 Saccostrea glomerata
GTACAAGCAGTTCACATTGTCACTGACACAGCAGATCAAAAACTCAACGACAAAATAACTCAACACTTATAGACGTTTTATTTCATGGTCCTCAACTTAAATTCAGACACTTGACACTTTTTCGTTGGCTTCCTAAGACATAAAATGGCAGAATAATTTGTAATAAAGTAACGTTTTATATTAATTTTCATTACATAATATATTCATATTTATCCCCCTAGGGTGCTCCACAACTGGTTCCGTTCCGTTCTATTTCGTTCTGCAAAGTACCATTAGCTTTTAAGTACTAACTCATTTGTTTAAACATTGTATACGACAGATTCTACAATTGAACAAACAACTGAAGCAAATTTGGTTAAAAGGAAAACAACTCCTTTCGGCGATATTTTCAGTACCAAGGATATGAACTTTTCAGCTAACAATACGATACCACAGCAGATTTTATTTCCTGGACTGACAATAGCAGTTTTTGTTTTGCTTGCTTCATTTATTGTCACTCTTATTTTGTATTTGTTCTTTCGAATATGCGTCAAAACAGAGGAACAGGAGGAGGGGGGAGACTTTAAGGAGGAAAATAATCATTATGAAGATGTTCAAGAAATTCAAATACACTGTGACGTCTGACATGAATACAACACTAACGACCGAAGTGCAAGATGTGTATGCTTTTGTTATCACTTTTATCAATCGTTGTATTGGCGATTTTTTTAGACTCCATTTATTCAATCGCAAATTAACAAAAGACTGGGTATTAGATGTATCTAATTTTTCTATGTTTCCATTCCAATATATGTGTACTATGGATAAAATCGTATGATAATCGAACGATGTCTTTAATTGGCGTTAACAAATATGAACACGTAATACAATGTAACTTTCAAATATTTTATATCATTTACTCACAATATGCAGTCATATGTCTTGTTTACAAATTTGTTTGCAGATTTATTTCAGAACTTATATAAGCATCCAAAAAAGTTTGTAAATTGTGCTTTTTATTCAATCTTCTATTGAAGATTCCAGTGCCTTTCCATATATGACTTAACATTTAATATTTAAAGCTAATAAAATGTTCTTTTATAAACTTGATATTGATATTTCAGTCTATTAAGTAACAACGCTGACACATATTTTGAAATATATGAATGAGCAAAACTGATACAAAATCGATTTATTTATTTTAAATTAAGTCCAACTAATGAAAACAGAAAGAAACTGATGGCTACCAGAGAATGACTTATCATGAGTCAGAAAATGACCACTTTGAGAAACATCCTTTTAACACCCAAATGTTGTTTTCAAGAACGCAACTGTATACAAAAATGGAACATTTACACTTCTATCAAATATAAGTTGCAAAATAAAAACACGTGTAATTAATAACATCATGCATCATAATTCATATACAGTGACCTTGTCGCAAGCTTTGACCTGTACTTTAATATACTGTTATATACAAATATTTGTTATGTACCATATCAGTAGATGAACAGAGACTATCAAGCCTTGTTTCAGGATCGCATGCCGTTTATTTTTTTTTACATGAAGGAAAAAAAACTCAAAGGTACATGTATTTCTTAACATTGTTCAAGATTCATTAGGACATGGCTGTCAATAGAAAAAAAACTATAATTCGTTTCTTATATTATAAGATTCTTAAGGAAAACTGATAGTTTTCTGGGGTAGACAAGATCTCCCCACCATTTGGAACTACTGATAAAATATGATTAGCCCGTTTTCAGTTAGTTTCGGTGTATCATCAATATACCACAATAAGAATTCGAAGATGGAAACCATTTCAAAGATAGTTTATGCTCATTGCATAGTCTTTTTTTTCAAACTCGGAAACAAGTTATTAAACTGTCGTCTTATTTTACTCATGCGTTAAAAAGGTACCAGTAGGTACGATTTCCATCGATGCGCACATAAAAATTCCGTGTTTTTGGAGATGTTGTCTTTGATTTGTTTTGTTTTGAACGTAGTTTATTGATATCAATCAAAAGGATTGGAAACAAGTTCTAAATAACTTAGTGAATTCCTCTCTTTATATAATACAATATGTCATGCAAAAAGAAAAAAATAATACAATCGATTTATGAATAAATAGATACAATATAATGTAATACATCATTTGGAGAATCTACATGTTTCGTCAATAAATTTATGAACAGCAGCAAAAATACTGTTATTTATCTGTAAAGGCAAATTAACATCACCACATAATAATACATTAATATCAATAGAAACCAAATCAAGCATGAACAAATGATTAAAAAGAGTACTTCTAGCATTGGAATAATTTGTGCATGCAAAGAAGAAATGATACACATCTTCATTTTTTCCACATAAACATAATGGACTACTTACAATATTTCGTTTATATAGATCATGGTTAAGTATACAGTAATGTCTTAACTTGGTATGAATGATATTTGTGTATCGTTTGCCAAAAGAAAAGTATGGTGGGGGAATATCAATTTTTGTTGTCAAGTTTTTTCTAAATGTTTTGACTGAAACGGCTTCTCTCGTATCTGTTTTTAATAAATTCTATTACCGGGTATTTTGTAGCGTCAGGTACAAAAATATCTTGTTTTGATGATAACAATAACAAACTGGAAAACCATTGGAGAATATCACCAGATATACCATAAGTTTGCAATTTAAATAAAAGCCCTTTGTGCCAAACTCTATCAAAAGCCTTTGAAAGATCACAAAAAACCATACAACATGATTTGCCTTCATCTATGCTTTGAACAATACTATGATATGTTTCTAGTAATTGATATACAGTTGAATGACCAGGTAGAAATCCTGCTTGGTATCGATAAAATAAATCATTGATATGGAAATAATTGTACACGTGTTTAAAAATAATTCTCTCCATAATTTTGCTTACACAGGATAGTAACGATACAGGTCTGTAGTTGGACACCACAGAGGGGTCATCGTTTTTGAAAAGAGGAATCACATGGGCTAATGTTGTCTTTATACAGTGCATTAAATTATCATAAAAGTTTTGCATTTTTAAACAGGAGGGGTACCGCAAAAAATTTACACTTCAATCTCATTCACAATGGGAATTATCAAGTGTTGTTATTTTTTATGCTGGAATTATGTCTTTCAACAAATCATCTGAAAAAAGAAGAGTTGAATTAAAAACTTGTAAATATGACAACGTTCAAATGGATTCTTTTAATTTTATGCATAATTTTGAAGAAATGTAACTTTTATTTCTATATAATTACAAGTGTGATAAACTTGTACTTATGCAAATATTCATCCAAATACTTACATGAAAAGGAAAAAAAATTATATATACAGAAAAACATATCAATGAAAGATTAGCATATGTAAGAGATCGTTACGTAAACCATTTAACACAGTTTCAGCCACTCTTTTTTGTACTTTTTACTTAATCATTTTAGAGTCTATGTACATTTTTTTCACTTGCATGTATGTTCTCATGCTAAAAGATATATTATCAAATTATAATCACCATTTGTTGCCTTACCATATGCCCTTGGATCATGCTTAGAACTTACTTGAATTTACTCTATCTGAGGATTCTACATGCACATGTACCATAACAAAATAACTTATCATACGTTTGTTGTATTTCGTTTTTATGGGGATTTTCCCCTGTCCGTTTGTTTATTTGTTTGTCAGCAAAAACTTTAACTTTGTCAATTAACTTTGTCAATTACTTTTAAATAGTTAAGGCTATGGCTTTCACATTTCACATGTATGATTCCTGTGACAAGGCCGTTTTAGTATACAAAAATATTTGACCTTTTTCCCTAGACCTTGGTGTTTGAATCACTTTTGCGAAAAAATACCAAACATTAACCTTTGCCATACATGTAACTATTTAACAGCTGGATCTAGGGCTTTCATATTTCACATGTATATTTCTCGTGACAAAACCTTTGAAAGAAAACAGATATTTTTGATATTTTGACTTTGATATTTGAGTTTGAGCAATTCTTATAGAAAGTTAAGTATGACCCACACTTGGAAAACTTTAACCTTGGCCATTTCTTTTGAACCGTTGAGGTTTGGGCTTTGATATTATACAAGTTTCCTTCTTATGACAAGGCCTTCCCTATATATGGTGCCATTCATATGACCCTTTTACCTTGATATTTGATATTAACCCAAATTCAAAAGAAACGTTAATTCGGCCATAACGTTTGAATGTTAGTGCTTTGGTTTTGATATTTTACAAGTGGGGTTTTATGAAGAGACTTACTTTCACAATCGACGACTGACAATTGAAACAGAGACAAACTCCAATTACTAAAAGGTCAGCTGTAAAATGTAAAAGTAAGTCTCTTTATAAAACTCCATTAGGGTCTTTAAGACATGTCCTTACTTTGGATAACACCATTTTTTTTATCTCTTGACCTTGAAAGTTTGATTTACATTTTAAATACTTTATCTTTTATCAAATGCTGTGATACGGTGGGAATCAGTGTTTCACGAAAACATCTCATGAAACTTGATGATTACCTTTCTCGTCCTCTGAATCTTTTTCTATAATTCCAAAAATATCATTATACGGCAACATTTGTGCTTCTTCTTCATTACATGTATCACAGTCTGGAACACAAAAATAATATGTACATAGAATTACTGTTTGTATGCAGTTACGCGACAGAACTATCATAATTTACATTTCCCTCACATTGGCATGCTTTTACCAAATTCAATATCTCAAGAGACCTCGTACATTCAACTGTAAAACTCATCATTTCTCGTTTGAAAACTTTCGAGTAGCAGACGTTACAAAAATATTTATAGTAAAATGGCTTTCTATACAAAACAGGGACAAAATTACAAATATTTCTCCCTATAAGGATGTTTTTAAAGAACAAGAAACCAAGAACATTGTGAAGTATTTAAAAAGGCTTCAGTAATGTGTTTCAGAGAAATGTTTCTTTTTTTTTCAAAGGAGAAATGAATTTAAAAATGGTTCCGAATTGAAAGCTTTTATCTTTTAAATGCTTGTTTTGCTATGTATGATAGATAAAAGCATGAATGTTTTGGAAACAAAAAAAAAATACTTGATTTCAGACATGAAAAAAAACATTTCCCACGGGAGTAAACCTAGGGGCATATGATTTCTGTGGACCCAATTAATCTTCATAAAGGATCTTGTTTTATAATTGTTTATAATATAATACATTTCACCATACTAAATCCCACCTTTAAAGTATTATCTCAAGCGATGTGCAATGTAATTCATCATTAATCTTAAGCAAATATTAGTACTTATCTTTTCAAACAAACATTTCATATTCAAAATATTTTGTAGTAAAATTGTGAAAAAAAAATACAGGCTGACGTCAATAGATAAATGTTAAATTTTGTTCAAATCTTTTTTTATTAATTTACCTGATTGATAACTGTATAGACATTCTCTATCCACAGAAATCTTCATCCATCTTTCAACATTAGTGTCCTTTGGGAGAAAGAGAGTAATCGTATTTTCTTTCTGTTTCTGAACAACATATATTTTGATATTGAAAATGTCTGCAGCTGCTTGAATACCAATGTCTTCACGCCAGTTCCCTGAAACACTCATTTCTGGAGAATGGTCTCTAGCTTGATAGTCCGCATATTTATCATAATATGGCGACTGATGAATTTTCTCTCTTAACCCATCGATTCCGGTTTTACAGTCCTCCAACTTGCAGATAAATTTCAGTAGGTCTGTATTTATTTGAAGTTCTTGAACTTCTCTTGTTCTGTCTTAAAAAAAAGATTTAAAAAAAATCTAGTTATATTATTTTTTAAGTGAAATAAAAAAAAAACATGATCTAGAATCATTTTTATATCGTAGACGTGAAGCATTTTACATATGACAAGAACGCACGCATGAAGTTTACACTGTAAAACATGTGAACATTCTTAAAATGCTTAATACTTATACAAAGGCTTTCCACATAAAACTTGAGTTGATTATCGAAACCATTCGAAATAAAACAAAAACAAAAAACAAAACAGAACAAACACAATTTTCTCATGTAGGATGCAATACAATTGTACAAATAAAAATGTATCAAATACAAGAAAATATAGAATACAAATAAAATAAATGAGTTTTTTTTATACTAGAAATGGAAAATATAGAATGCTGATAAACACATGTAATTATTGTACAATTCAAATGGGAAAATGTAGAATACAAATGGATAAATATACAATTAAAATGTACAGGAACGAATATTTAAACGTACATTTGACATGCCAAACAAAACAAAAACAGTTTTGATATGAAGGAAAATCCTTCAACATTTCATAGATAGATATGTTTCCCACTTATATTTTAGACGACACATTTGCAATGAATTGCATTGACCAGAAGGTTGCACTATGTGTGAATGATATTTTTTTTTCATAGATATGTTTTGATCTCCTAAATAGGCCGATGGATACATTATTTAAGTATTTTAAGATATGATCGACTTCAGTAGTATCAAACCTAGACTCCTTCCTGGTCAACATACCTTCTGATCCAGAAGTCATTATTTCAACGTTTTCAATCGTTGTTTCTTTCATGAAATTCTCGTTTCCTTGATATAAAAAAAAAATATATCAGAAAATTTATTTATTTATTCATTTTTAGGGGCACAGTACATTTTTTTTAAAGTTAAGGCCTGGGGTAATGTGTTGAGTGCTTAGCGAAAGAATTGTTACTTCATAATGCAACTCAGAGCAGAATTACCAGTGAATCAGACAAAGTCATAATAATTGAAAGGGATATATGTAAAAATCACAAGAGATAAGTTTTTATATGCAATATCCAATAAATAATAAATTAAAAGTCTTTCTCATTGTTAACTTTTTAATGCATAAGTTTCTTCGCTTGTTTTTCTGCTATATATTATTAATCGAAATAAATTTCTTTTTAGATTCTGGACTATGCAGGGAAATCCCAGAAATAATCAATTAATTTTTTTTGCACTGGCTTGCAGAATAAAACATTAAAATACGGGAATGGTTATAAGATCCATTCTCAAGTTCTCTAAACGACTAAGAACTTTAAAATGATGAATCAAATATAATACATGTCTTAACTACACATTTCGTCAGAAATTAAAACTTACTTCGTTGATATAATTAGTCTGTAAGAAAATTATCCATGGGAGCCTAAATATTGTTTAAAAGATACTTTAGTTATCATTTTTATTAAATATTTCGCTTTTTCTAGTATCAAATGTCAGTTACCAAAGAGTCTACAAAATTTCTCCTTAAGCAACATAATCTGAAGTATCTTAATTCAATTACCGTGTGCATTCTTTTTCCTCCGTTTATACACCAGCAGTATCAATATCAGTATCACCAGAACTAATATAATACATATCGGAACTAAGTATTTAATGGAGGTTCCTTGCTCTTCATGTCCGAGGTTAAATTGAAGACTGAAACAAGAAAGTTGAAAAAAAAATGATATGTTAACTATATATATATATATATATATATATATATATATATATATATATATATATATATATATATATATATATATATATATATATATATATATATATATATATATATATATATATATATATATATATATATATATATATATATATATATATATATATATATATATATATATATATATATATATATATATTTCAAGAGCAGATTCAATCAATATGAATGCGAAGTAATTAAAATAACAAATTTTAAAAATATTTAAAACATTTTTCTTTGGGGCCTTCATACAATCCGTTATTTCTAGACGGCGTAAGAATACTTTATACTGCAGAGGAACGTGATCGAGATGAATTTGAATAGAGTTCAGCTTAAGGGACAATATTCCTCTGCTGTACATTTCACGACTTATTTTTTTCATTCCAAACATTGATTTTCAGCTACAACTATAACATTAAATTCAAAAAGAAAATAGTTTGAAGCATGAAGCATAATTACGAGTTTACTTCAGAAAAGTTCGTCCTTCACCATGGTCATGTTGACATTATCGACAATTCTAAGCGCAAAAGTTGCAGACCGTCGACGCCCTCGATTTGCACTGTTTTGTTCAAAGATTGAGGAACAATATAGAAAGTAAATATGGATTTGATGCTACGTTGAGGTACGTTTCTTTTCCCTGTCTTAACGATACAACCTGAGCTGATTTCCTTCGTAGTATCGAATGATCATTGACGTCGAGAATATGAGATCAACGATTTTTCAAATTAACATCCACGTTCTGACCGTGGCATATACATTTTCATGGCGTCTGTCAGCTGGTCAGTCCTGTTTGTCGCCAGATTTTGTTTTTTCATTAAATTTGGAGCTCTTCGTATTCATAGTTTAGCTAAAACAAACTAGAAATAGTTGCTTTCATAGTTTATACAATAACCCAGTGGCTTGGCCAAGAAAGTACTACTAATAATTAAGTTCTGATTTAAAATTTCATCGATGTGTAAACTTGTTCTAAAACGTGCTCTCGTTCAATCAAAACACAGGGAATCAATAAATAAAATGAAGATTGGAATTATATCGTTTTATAAAACTAGTTTTTTTCGTATATTTGGTTTGACTATCAGAAAAGTATATGTACCCTGATAGATGTATAATGCTTCACTTTTATTTTTTTTACTCGCTACAACACTCATGTTGATCCTTGAGTTTTGTGAATGTTTCTGCTAATATAGTCTTGATATTCATTCCTTAGTAATTATAGCCTTCTGTCTGACATTAAAGAAATGCTTTCAAGGAAAGCAAGAGAAAACAACAAACAATCACTCTTTCGTGTCACAGTGATTTCTTGGTAGATTTTCAAAATATGACAACATATTTCTGTAATTCTTATTCATTTCTACTGAAAAAAGACATGGTTATTCCCTTGAACAAAATTGTATCCCCTTTCTCATGGAATGTTTGTGGCTAGAGTGAATTATAGGCCAGAAAACCCTTTGATGCTTGAGAGGGCGTCAGAACTTATAAATGTAAAGTTTCGTTTCGGAGGGAAGCTGGATAAAAATGTGATCAGAAAGTTATTACAGGTTATTAATTAATATTTTTTAAAAAAAATCAATAGTATAACATATAAAAGAATGGTAATTGATAATCAATTTAAAATAGACAACTAATTCAAGAAATTTTTGTTTAAGGTCTGCTGAATAATCATTAGATGTAATAAAATGACTGCCAGTGTGGCTTTATTGATGAACTTATTTTATTACAGTGACAAGATCACATTCATTTGATTATATTACCGTACGTTTGATTAGTGGCATTCCGAATGTATTTCTCGTTCGCTTCAATATTATACACTCTGGAAGAAGAAACTGATTTCAAGTGTGTAGTTGGCTCCCTTTGAATGTCCAGTTTATAACATTCTTGATCTGAAATTAATATTCAAAATAACTCTACACACTATAAAGAACATTTGCCAAAAAATTAGGCTTGTCTTAATTTTTTTCGACATCAATCTTGCACTTACTTGTCGAGATTTTGTTTCTTACAATGTTTGATTAATCAATGTGTTCAAATATATGTCATTTATAAACCTTACCAAATAAATTTAGTCAGACATGCAATTGTATCAATAAAGGTATGCCTGATGAAAAAAAGAAATAGATTACATTGCCAAAAATAACTACATTATATTTTACACATAGTATTTTCAGTATATTTGGAAACTTTGATAAGAATAGTTTTGATGATTGGTGTAGTTTTTATTGAGGCTAAATTTAAAGATGCTGAAAATTTCATTTTTTTCTAGCTTTTCTGGCTGTTACCATTGTAATCAAGAAAAGAAGCAGCCATTCCTCTACTATAAATTTCTGGTGTCATTAAATGGATTAAGCTCATTAAAATTTGGTGATTATGCTTGCTAAAATGTGCAAAGTGTTGTAAAGATTAACTGATAAAGCAAAACCTGTGGGTAAAACTTACATTTGTAGCTCTCCGATGAATAATATCTTTTTGGACATGATTGGCAAGTTTTCCTGTAGACCTCTTGTACACGTGAACCACCTATGTTGAATTCTGTACATTTTTGACCTGTAAAGATGAGTTTTATTTCACTAAGCTCTCCTTAGATAGGACAGAAGTATAATACTTTGGTCGGACGCATTTAACATACATGTACGTTATGGCGAACCCAAGTGTTTGCCTTGGAATGTTAGCTAGGCCAAAGGCAGACAGTATGGTTCAAGGGTCGACAAAACGCATGATACTTGAGACCATAGTCAATGTATGTTTGGTTATTATTAATATTTACTTCTTATACAAAGATCTTTACCAAAAATTTTAATTCTTGGTGCACAAACTTCTATTGTGCCATTGGACCATGGATTAATAAGACAATGGTAAACGAACGACGACTTGTCTGTGCAATTCTGTGAATACGTTTCACAATGGAAATCCTGTGCTCGTTTTTCCCATTCCGATTTATTCTCTGGACAATCGACCCCTTCTTTGACACTTTCCAAAGAATGATCACACACCCCTATCTGAAATAAATTAATCAGTAATTTTGTTACTCATTTCAAAATACATGTATTTTCTTTATTCCTATTATATTCTAGACCTTTTTCATTATTTTTTTTATTACATCATATAGCAAAACTCGTATAGTTCGAACACGGGTATAGCGAATTTACGGATATAGCGAAGTCATCTTGGATCCCCAGCATGAAAAATTTAATGTATTTCTTATACGGTTATAACGAATTACGGATATAACGAAGTAATTTCAAAGGTCCCTGTGACTTCGTTATAACTGAGTTTTACTGTAATTATATAGTTTTATATTCTGCATTGAAATCAAGATTTTTGCATTCTGTATTTCTCAGATTCACAGAAAAAGTATGTAAGAGAATATTGTAAAAAATAATTTATGAATTATAAAATGTCCGTTAGAAAAGTGATTACAGCTGCCCTCCGAATCTGTAAACTTGAAATGGTTCCAAAGTAAGTTAACATTATCATCCCCAACATGGAATCCATCTTGATCTCAGCCTCAGTGAACCCTTTACACAGACACTGTGTTTCGGACACTTCCGCCTGTCCTCGTCAGAAGGGTGGCCAACTAAAATATAAGGATTATTGAATTTTATTTGCAAAAAAATGCATGTTCTCTTAATAATAAACAAATAAAAATGATACTATGGATACATATATCTGTAACTGATTGATTCTAGAAAACATATGTATTTTTTCCGTACCTTTAAGAAAAAGAGCATTGATTGGGTTTTTTTATTGAAATTATTGAGATATAAAGTTTAACATTAAAAGATGTATAAAATTATATATATACTAGTGTCTCACAATATAGCGGTACATAATTCTTTTTGCATGAAAGATAATTTCAATTTTTTTTACTTTAACTTATATCTTCATCTACATATTACAGCGTTCCATCAACCCTGATGATTATCAAATGATATTTATAATTCTAACGTTTTAGTGTAGAATTACTTTCTAATTTTACATCGTTTAATTTTTGGTCTGATTTTAAAAACTCCTTAATGTGGAGAGTCTCTTTGTATCGCGGCCTGGGTAAATATGGAAACTTGTTCATGATATGGATCTCAATTTTTATTTTTGAATTAACGATGTAATTTTGCATTAAATATAAAAAGTTGTTATTACTAAACGTTTTTTAAAATATGAACTTTTTTTTATATTTTGTACTAGGCTATAAATTTAATGATCTATTGAAATAAAAACGGGACTGCAAATCTGTAAAAATTACGTTTTATTTGAATATTTTTTTTTGTTCAAACGGATGTTCCAAACTTTTTAATCATCAAAAAAGTTAACATTCAGGCAACACCATCCACAAATAGAATATAGCTAGGCTATCTATCCAAATGTTTGCAATAAACTTCGATACAACGAAACCAGCAATAGAACGAGAATCGGGCATACTAGTAATTACTCACTCTAACGTTACTCTTATTTTCATGATTTGGGGAATTTTCTTTTACCGAGAAGGAAAGTTTCTGTGTCTTTAAATCAATGTTTTCAGCACTGGTATTCATAAATCAAAAACCAATATTTCCGTATTAAATTTTTACAAATAGACACATAAACCTTGCTGACTGAGCTTGAACTTCAAGGTTGTCATAATACTATTCTGTACGATAATCTTTATCACAATCTTATGATAGTATTTTTATATTAAATGTGGTGGATCATTTTTTTTAAATCTATGAGGTTAATGAATTACATCGCCTCGCACCTGTATATATTTTGAAATGCATATCGCTTCATAAATAATGTTGAGCTTCTGTAAGAGAGGTAAACTTGTAAGAGGAAGGATGACAGATTGGTGATTTACCTTTCTTCTCTGATTTCAGAACAAAATTGTTAGTCGTAAGTGTAATACTCCTTTCACTAGTGCATTCCCTCCAGATCTAAAAAAAAAAAATCAATGGAACAGTTAACAAAAGTACAATAAATAATAGAAGTCATTTGAGATACATAAATACATAAATTCGGCTGTTCCTTAGATTTTTTTTTTCTAAAACAACAATTATTAGAATAATAATTGTATTTATGTATTTAATGCGATAATTTGCTTGGAGGTTTTCGGAAACATTTACGTTGGTAAATTGTGAAAATTCTCAGATCCACGCCCTGCCTAATTGCAATGGAATGTGTAAGGTCACGTGGTCAGCTCAGCGAGTCATTCACACTCGCGCGCTCACCACCGCTAACATGAAGCACGTCTATTTTGAAGAGCAAAGTAGTAAAAACAAATATACAATTGGAGATCAGGACCCATTCTTTGCCGGGAATCCATTTTTTGGCGTCATTTCTGGCATGACCTAAACTATCTGGGTCCTGATGGTGTACATCTGTGCTGCACCCCCTCGCACGACCAACCTATGCGGAAGTTCCTTCGAAGTATAAGGAATGCAGTTATTCAATCGCCAAGCTTATTAAGGCCAGTATAACTTTTTGTCTCATTCTACATGAATTGCACACTGGGGTGCTTATGTTTGTGGTGGGCTACCAAGTTTTAAGGTCATAAGAGAGAATTAATTGCTCTGTCAGTCAGTGCTGTTCGTTAAAGGCTAGTTGATGTCTTGATGGCTGTTTGCTGTTAGGCAATAAAATAAATGTTCGAAATATTTAGAATCATGCATGCATGTTTGGTGAACTTGTTACTGACGAGACATATTCAGGACCAGGTGGCTCATAATGACAATGGTTTCGTCTTATGAAGCAGTTATTTATCTGGGCATTGTTTCGCATTATCTCGTTTCTTTATTGTTTATTCTTTCGTACAATATAGGTAGGAAACTAGAAGTCAAAGTATATATTCTGTCTGATTATTATTGAT
Organism: Saccostrea glomerata; assembly: GCA_003671525.1. Taxonomy (NCBI): domain Eukaryota; kingdom Metazoa; phylum Mollusca; class Bivalvia; order Ostreida; family Ostreidae; genus Saccostrea; species Saccostrea glomerata. The sequence goes on from PRKT01000428.1 coordinate 227,221, forward strand.
TACAATCGGTATGACGTTTAGGTCTTATGTACTTATCGTTTGGAAGTAGAGGTACACAGTCAATATACGAACCTACCCACGTGTTAAGCAATAGTACAGACTAGGCCGCATATAAGTACTCATTGTATGGGAGTCTAGGTGCAAAGATTATCTGTGCCTACCCATGTTTAACAATGGTACGGAGTAGGCCGCATATAAGTACTCATTGTATGGGAGTCTAGGTGCAAAGTTTATATGTGCCTACCCATGTTTAACAATGGTACGGAGTAGGCCGCATATAAGTACTCATTGTATGGGAGTCTAGGTGCAAAGTTTATCTGTGCCTACCCATGTTTACCAATGGTACGGAGTAGGCCGCATATATGTACTCAGTGTATGGGAGTCTAGGTGCAAAGTTTATCTGTGCCTACCCATGTTTAACAATGGTACAGAGTTAAGGCCGATTATATGTACTCATTGTAAGGGAGTCTAGGTGCAAAGTTTATCTGTGCTTACCCATGTTTAACATTGGTACAGAGTTAAGGCCGCATATATGTACTCATTGTATGGGAGTTTTAGGTACAAAGTTTATCTGTGCCTACCCATGTTTAACATTGGTACGGAGTAGGCCGCATATATGTACTTATTAAAACATGACCTTGTGGTTTAATTTGCATATCTGAGGATGCTTGTATTTAAATAACCTGACTAATACAGTCATGTAAATGTCGCCGCTTTTCTTAACGAACATTTTTTTTCCTAAATATACTTATGTTGAATTGAAGGCCCTACATCAGATTACATGTGTTATCTGTTGTACATGTACATATGTAACATTTCGATTCGCTATCAGGTCCCCATCATTCCCAAGATGGCATGAATTAAGCAAGTTTGAATTTTCTCTACCCAAAATGTTTCCAGTGCTACATGTCATAATCTGCATCCAACCGTTTTTGAATAGAATCAATAGATTTGTTGTGCCTATATCAATATTTATTCATGTGCATGTACGTATATATAATTATGATTTTTCCCCTACATGTACAGTATACGTATAAATGATCATGCATCTGCGATTCTTTATTTTTTTAAATCCTATACACTCGTGTATATATTTTCAGGTAAAGCCTACGTCATTGATAACTAATCGTGTCACCATTGTAACCCTCCGTGACGATATGTTATATGAAGAAATGTAAATCTCCACTTCAAGAGGATTAGCTAACTGTTCAATTATTTAACTCTAATGATTTTTTGAACAGTTCTTACCTGATATTAAAAACAAATTAATGATATAAGACATTAACTGATCCTAAACAATCTCCAGTTAGGTTATCGGTGAGCTTCTTCTGACAACTTGCATTTGAATTACCCCCTAACCTAGCTGACGGCCAATGAGATTCCAGTTTTTTTTTTTATTTATTTTTTTTTTTATTTTATTTTTTTTCGGGTTGTCGGAAAGGCCCGATAAGTTGCCATTGTCGTTTGAAGTGCATGTTTCATTTTTTTTAATGTACCCGTGCATTAAAAAAAAATAAACATGCATTTCAAACGACAATTGCAAATTCTCGGCCCTTTCCGACAACCCGAAAAAGCACCTGTTTGTCCGACCTCCGACGTAAATACACGAGGGGATGCGATTCTTCAAATTCATCGGGATTAACAGGGTGCATTAGGTGAATTCTTTTTTCTAAATCGATGATAACGGTATCAAAACATTTTTATTCATTTCAAGGCCAATAGGCTATTCTCAACATAGTACGCCTGACATGGCCGTTGAAGGGAACAACAGTATTGAGGACGTATAGATAAAAAGTTTTTAAAGTATAAATGGATAGACTGTTGAAAATCATTATGAAATTTTATGCCACCGAGTCTGAAAATAATTTCTTTGACTTAATTTTCTATCTTGAGAGCCAAATCACACTGCGTATGAGTACCAAATACATAGAAAAACCTGTCTAACGACTAATTATGCATACTTACCGAATGACTGTACACAAAGTTCGCACTTTATCAAACTAGGTCATGTTACAAATAAGGTTCTTATCGATTAACTTTAAATGTCAGAGGTAGCTTTACATATAGGCCTTGCTATGAACGAGTATTCTCAACATTATTAAATAGTTAGTCAAAAAGCACATAGGCCCCTAGTTGTACGTTCGGGTTAATTTTTTTAAAGATATATCAGTGTTTGTTTTTTTGTTTCAATTAATTTCTTGATAAAAAAATATTATCATTACCCGTGAATTTCACAAGGACTGAGGCAAACAAAAGGCTATTTTAAAAGGGTATATAATATTCATATATTTTTATTTTCTGGTCCACCTAGCTGTTAACTTATCTTAATACTAAAAATGGCACTTAAATACTTTTCCATGATTGATTATTTTTTTATGTTTATTTTTTTTCTAACCCATCAAAAAGATACTAATAAGTAAATGCCTATGCGTACAAAGAATCCCATGCAATGGTATATATTGTATATGAATTTCATTCAATTAAACATAAACTTTATGGGGGTAGTTTATATACATGCATATTCCCATTTTCGGAAAACAACGGGTGATCTCGTATTTATTTACAAATACCGACGAGATCACTGTGGGTTTCTGATGATAGTATATTAGGATTTTAATTTCAGTTTGTTTTGTTCATAATCAATATATTTACGAGTAAATTAATCTACATTATACAGAATAAGTGGAGTGGAAATTATATAATTTGACCACATATAACATTTAAGATGATTGCACAATTATTGGAATATACTATATATTAACTGTAATAAAATCCCCATGCGGAACTTTTTTTATTTTATATGCTCAAAATTTCCTGCTAATTAAATTGATAAGTAATTTTCTCTGAATAAACATAACTTTTTTATTATGATAGATCTAATATTCATTTTGAAATAATCAAGCAATTTCAAAGAATTGTGGTCCCCCGCTTTCGGTGTTTTTGTTAAATATAAAATATATTTTATCATAGAAATAGATTTAACAGCAGTCATAAATGCCTATAATCGTTCTCTCGATAGTGTGTCTTTGTGATTGAGATATGATTTTTAATGACATATTGAGTCAAATATAAAAGCCCTATCATAATTATGCCATTTTGAAATAAACACCAGAGTTGAATTTAAAAAAAAAATAAGGTCAGCATTGAAAGGTCAAGGTCAATCATAGCATGCTTGGAAATATATTGTCCCAGGTAATGCACATTTCAAATATGAAAGCCCCATCTCTTCTGAATCAAAAGTTAAAAAAAGCAAGAAGTGTTTGTGAAACACTGATGACCCGGTATGGCAACATAGGGAATACTAAATTTGTATTAAATGCAAATTAATTAAGCAATGAATTATCATTTTTGAAAGATGCAGTCTCATAACTGCAATGGTGTGTGCAAACAAATTGAAGAACGTGCGTAAGCGCGTTATGAAAATTTGTTTGCACACACAATTGCTGTTATGAGACTGCATCTTTCAAAAAATGATGATTCAATGCTTACATTTACATTTTTTAGCCCCTGTATTTTCCACAATTTTATTTTTTTTAATTCAAATTCCCTCCTTATCCTTCATGTAAGTTGCAATTGATAGAACAGCTTATGGAATAGCTTAATCCAAGTTTCCCGCCAGAGTTTGTTTGCGCACAAGCCAAAATCCGCAAAGGAAAATAGTGCACAATAAAACAGATAACAATAATCAAAGTTTTATTAATTTTCAATCTAAAATTATAAACTTTATTTTGCAACAGAGAAATACAAACGAATGGTATAAAAGACCTAAAGTTTTCGCTTTGTATAAACTAGCCCCTGTATTCATACGCCAGGCAGACTTCGGTAATTTGGTCTTGTGTGTTATGTGTATTTATCACTTGTAATTTTATCATGCGTTTTATTAGCCCTAAGGGTTAAACAAAGTAAATGTAAATATATACCGGTATCTATACCGGTTCCTAAAAGGGTCCTCTCACAAGAAATACGATTGTAAAACATGAAAGCCCTGGCACCATTTATTCAAAATTTATGGCCAATGATAAATTTTTGAAAGGTAGGTCAAACTCCAAGTCAAAGGTTCAAAGTTTTTGAATTCCTGAGAAAGGTCTTGTCACAAGTATTACATATATGAAGTAAGAAAACACTAACCCTTGCCGTTCGATTTGATTATAAGTGAAAAAGATGATCAAAAAAAGAAAAGAAGATGCCCAGGGGTCACATCGCTCACCTGAGCACATCGGCTAGGAAAAAGCACATAAGGATGATTTCATATGAGTTTCATCTTTCCTATCTCAACGGTTCTTGAGAAAAAGATTTTTTAAAGATTTTTCCTATATATTCCCATGTAAAACGTTGATTGGTCATTTTGGTCCCACCCTAACACCCGGGGTCATGATTTGAACAAACTTGAATCTACACTACCTGAGGATGATTCAACTTAAGTTTCATCTATCCTGGCTAAGTGGTTCTTGAGAAGAAGATTTAAAAAAAAAATTCCTATATACTCCTATGTAAAACTTTGATCAGCCATTTACATATGTACCCTTACATTCCACATGAGTTTCATCTTTCTGGCCCACTGGTTCTTGAGAAAAAGATTTTTAGAGATGTTTCCTATATCACGGTGTATAGGCGTAACAGACCCTTTTCGTTGTAACGGATACTTTCAGAGAAATTAACGGACACTTTCAGCTCAATTTCAAAAATAAAAAATGGAGTCCTCAACAAAAGAGGACTCGTGCACACAAAGGAAACGGTAAGTTTATTAAATAATGTTTCCACGGAATATAAGTGATGTTAATCTTCACCATGAACATAGTATTTATTGCTATGTTTCCGTTGCTTTAGCTCAATTAGCGTTTTAATTTGATAAAATCTGCCTACATATGAACGGAGTCTGTTTTAATTAAACAGCTTATATTAAACCGGCGGTATAATGATGTAAGCTAAACCTACATATTTTCTTGTGAATACAACAAACCAACCAATGTTAGTGAATCATGAAACATTGCAGTAATTCCAATAAAAAGCCCCTTACTTTTTTTTAAGGTAACGGACCCTTTTTGACATACGGCCTTTCTGACACCGGACCCTTTCAGTTTAATTTCTTAAATATAATAGAGCAGGTATTGCCCCCCTTCTATAAATATCAATAATCAAATAGCTTGTTCATTACATTTTTATTTAATATAATTGAATATTGGTGTTACATTATACAATTATTGCTGGTTTTTGAGGTCAATACAATGATTTAGCCATCTGAGGAGTACAATATTCACCGAGCCCGAATGGCGAGGTGAATATTGTGCTTCGAAGATGGCTAAATCATTGTATTGACCGAAAAAAAAACAGCAATAATTGTTTTATTATATGATTCACTGATAATTAATAAAATGATACAGCTCATTACATGTTTGCATTTTATTAAGTCTTAGCCAAATACAAGAGAGAAGCAGAATTAAAACGTTAATAAACCTTAACAGGCGTATCAATTTGAATTTTTTAAAAATCAATTTTAGAAGACATAAAAGAAATATATAATGTCAGTCTTTTTATAGGATAGATTTTGAAAGGAAGAAGTATTATTAGGAAAAACTGACTGCCAAAAAGTGAAAAAAAAAATATTGTTCAGTAAAAGTGTTGGAGGGGGG
>PRKT01000428.1:232864-266439 GCA_003671525.1 Saccostrea glomerata
GGGGGGGGGGGGGGGGGAGGGGGTCCCTGCATCCATTAATTACCACCCTTACCTAAAATATATATTCGCATATGTTTTGCTCACATGTAAATACAAATCATTTTCGTTTAAATAGCTTTTTAAAAACAATTTGTATCAATTTGGAATTCCCCAATCTACTTTTAGATCAATGTAGAGGAAATAAATCCTTGTATTGACCTGGAACGTCACGTGCAGGTCAATGCAACGTAATATTTTTCTAACATATTTGGATCTCAGCCAATCAGAGAGATGGAAATTATTCAATCATATAATAAAATAGATTAGTGCATGAAACCTAACCCATTTGAGACTTGATCTGAAAAAGGGGTGGAGTGAAAATTATGTGAATTAAGTTTTTTGGAGACTAAACTTTGATTTCACCCTCTATTCTTATACTGTGGGGAGGGGGGGGGGTTAGACTCCGCTACTTTATTTTTTTCCTTACACAACTCTGAAGAACTATTTATTAATAAATATAACAAGAAAGTTCAACAAACAATGACAAAAACAAATATCCCAATTAAAACATTTTGGAAAAGGGTCATGACTTATGAGTAAAAGAACATTTTGACAAATTTTTGTAAACAAAAGAGCAAAAATTGTTAATACGCAATAAAACCCATAACATAAAAGAATAAGACATTTTAACTGATAAATCATGATAATTGGTACAGCAAACATACCTGGTTATTTAGTATATATGAATAATGCATGTCTGTAGATGCACAAAAGGATATAATTATTTTTCTTTTAAATCTTGATATATTTGATTTTTCTTTATATACTTTCAGGACCACGATCATACGATATGATTTTAGAATTTTATTCTGTCAACTGTAGCCTCTTCAAATTTTAAAAATATCAGTAAGAAAATCGATATTACTTGGGGGATATGTCTAGGTCTAAGGTTTTGGGGTTTCAGTAATGATCTGAAAGGGTCCGGTGTCCAAATCATAAAGTATCCGTTCCCTTCAAGCTTCAAATAATTTGCCTGTATCAACTTTAAAACATAATTTTTAACAAAAATATAACAAGTATTTATACATGTGTATCTTTCTCTTAGTACGATACGCCTCAATACCTTGTAAATTGGTCTATTATTTGGCAAAATCCGTCTTGAAGATACGAGAGCAACGGAATGCCACGTGTGCATGATCAAAAAAATCTTTATTTTCATGATATGACCATTAAACGACTACATAACTTGACTTTCAATATCGACTTTAATTCAAGGCGCATTCCGTGGAAAGAATTATTATCATGTTTGTCAAAGATTCAAGAGCAAACAGTGATAACTTACCGTGCGTATGGGTTGTTATGTTCCCCAAACGAAGTTGGGGAACATATTGTTTTTACTCTGTTTCTTACTATTATTATTATTTTTCTTCTTCCTGGGTACTTTTTTGTCCAGGAGTGATCTTGTAAACTACACATCCGACTTAGGTAAAACCTTTTTAGGGTCAGTAGGCATGTTATGTAGATTTGCGGAACAAAGGTCATTTTGCACGCACGTGCTTGCAAGAGCGTGCACGTGCAACACGTGATATGACTAAATTAATTGATATAGGCGTAACTTTTCACATTTTTGATGAAATGCTTTGAAACTCATAATATAAGGATATATTAGAAGCTTAGACAATATGACATGATCAAAATAGCAAGAACTCACGCGCATGCACGTGCGCTTCGCTCTGATTGGCTGAAACTAAAGTCTCAATATCTTTCTTGTTTTTTGACGAAATCCTTTGAAATTTTTATCATAGCCATACATCAGGATATCCTACAACATGATGTATAGCAATTATCATGAAAACACGTGCATGCACGTGCGCTGCAATCTGATTGGCTTATACTTTAAATAGCTATAACTTCCTTGATTTTCAACCAAACATGATGGGGTTTGGAACATAGATAGATAAAATGGACCTCTACAAGAAGGTATGGTCACCATGCACATGCATACACATGCGGGTACATGTGCTGCAATCTCATTGGCTGAAACCTTAAACAGCTATAACTCCCTTGGTTTTCAACCAAAGGGGATGGGATTTACAACATAGATAGATATAATGAATTTCTACAAGAAGGTATGGTCACCATGCTCATGTATGCACGTGCGTGCACGTGAAATGAGTAAAATCAAAAATACACTTGAATGAGCGTATTTTTTTAATACTTTTGGATTAAATACTTTAATATTTAATATATTTAAATAGATATATTGTGTAGACAATATGATTTGGTCATTACGAACATGCATTCACATGCGCACGCGTGCAATGCTAAAAATTGAATGAACTTGATACACTTCTGGGTAAACGTTGTTAAAGTCTCAAATGCATGTAGTTATTTAATGAAGCTTACAGGGGATATGGCACCAAAAGGGAGTTGGGGAGCGTTTGGGGAACATCTGTAACGGTCCCCGTTACAATTAGCACTAGTTAGGGCCCCGCAAGGATTTGCGGGTGCCCTATAGTAATCACTCTGTCTGTCCGTCTGTCCGTCTGTCCCTCTTCCGTCCACAAATTTTCTGTTTTTTTCTAATAACTTTTTTTATGGTTGCCCGATCAAGTTCAAATTTGGTGTGGTAGTTCAGTAGGCAGAAATACATATTTTGATGCCAAGTTTGGTTCTCAATGTCTTCTGGTTTGGAGCTGGGGTGGTGGGGTAGATTCCTTAACTACGCATAAGAATGAATGGGCAACTTTTTTTATGGTTGCCCAATCAAGTACAAATTTGGTATGGTAGTTCAGTTGGCAGAAATACATATTTTGATGCTAAGTTTGGTTCTCTATGTCCCCTGGTTTGGAGCTGGGGTGATGGGGTAGATTCCTTAACTTTAGAATGCATTGGCAAAGAGAGATAACTGCTGAAGATGTTCCCATTGTAAAATGAATGCTGGCTATGAGTCCATAGGGATTAATTAGCTTTCCTCCTGAAGAAAATTCAGAGCATTATCTTTATCTGTCACATTGAGATTAATTACCACCTCTGTCTGCAAATGAAGTTTGTTTTGAAGTTAAGTCAATTTGGAATGCTATGAACACTGTGAAATGTGGATTTAGATATAAATTTTTTTAATTTATTTTTGTTTAATAGTTATAATTTCATTGAATTCTAAAAACAAGAAATAGATTAAAGAAGATTTTTTGATTTACTTTTTTCACTTTACGTTAATTAATTTTTAAGGTAGTTTTATAAAACCCCCATTCTATCGTTAATACTGAAAAAGTTCTTATTGTAACTTTAGAAGAAAATGATGAGAGAGGTACAATTAATCCTTTGGGATCAATTATCTAGCCTGCTGCAGAAAATTTAGTAGGCTTTTCTTTACCTTTAAGATTAATGAAAACCTTTGTCTGCAACTGCTGTTTATTGAAGTTAAGGTCAAGCCTTCATGATATTTTCATTCATTGAAGGCTGGCATTCTATATAACACAAGCTTCATAATTGCTTAATACATTCAATGTTTAGTTGTTCTTTGCTGCCTAATGTAAATACAAGGATATTATTTTCAGGTTTTTGAATATTCAGGAATTATCTTGAAATTTTAAGAATACAGTTGCTGTTGCTTATTCTTCGTACATTTTTTAATCATTCCGTAAGCTGCACCCTTTTAATTCTACCCCATGGCGGGGCCCTTGCTGACTGGTCAGTTTTCTAGTTTTGACTGTTGTGATCAGAAATTGTCCGTTGCAGCGATCTGAAAGTATCCGTTACAACGAAAAGGGTCCGTTACGCCTATACACCGTGTATATACTTCCTATGTAAAACTTTGATCGGCCATTTTGGCCCTATCCTACCTCCCAGGAGTCATGGTTTGAACAAACTTGAATCTACACTACGTGAGGATGATTCAGCATGAGTTTCATCTTTCCTGGCCCCGTGGTTCTCGAGAAGAAGATTTTTAAAGATTTTTCCTTTATACTCCTATGTAAAACTTTGATCGGCCATTTTGCCCCAACCTACCCCCGGGGGTCATGATTTGAACAAATTTGAATCTACACCACCTGAGGATGATTCCACATGAGTTTAATCTTTCTGGCCCAGTGGTTCTTGAGGAGAAGATTTTTAAGAAATACCATTAATTTTTCTCTCATTCATAAGTATCTCCTCCTGGCAAAGGGCGTGGCCCTTCATTTGAACAAACTTGAATCCCTTTTACCCAAGGATACTTTGTAGCAAATTTGGTTGAAATTGGCCCAGTGGTTCTTGAGAAAAAGATGAAAATGTAAAAAGCTTACGACATCGACGACGACGCCAACGACGACAACGACACATTTTGATAAGAAAAGCTCACTTGAGCCTTGAGCTAATAATAACTAGCTGTTCCATCATTGCAAATATTAAATTTATGTGCCATTCTTTTCTTGATGATGTTGACATGTACATGCATGAAGCAAATTAGTTTCTGACCAATTATGAGCTTTTTTACAAATTTCTTCTTCTTCTTCGTTTTTTTTTTTTTTTTTGGTAAATGCATACCTTTATACTCTTAAAGAAAGGTATTATCTATTTTACACTCCAGCTGATAACAATAATTCTATTATTTCATAATATTTTTACGCTAAACCTGAATGGATTTTCTTCAACTGAATAGTTGTAAAGAAGTCTGAAAAAAAAAAAATAAAATTAAAAAGAACAGAACCTTAGTCAAGTTTAAATATTTTTCCAATGCAGTTAATGGAAAATTAAAACTGCTTTTATTAAGTTACATGACCATTAATAACACCATTTTCCACTTCCGCCTTTTAAGCATACAGCCAGAATGTTTAGCTATACATGTATCTCGGCCTCGCAAATGAAACGGGCCAATGGCAATAATTTCAAAGGGGATATTTAAGTTCTGAAATTCTTTGGGTATTTTTACCACGTATTTGACGTAATCCCTGTCCCTGCATTTCACATTTTATATCTGTTCGATGGAGGAAGAATTAGATCTTGAACAGTTATTCTGTCTAAGCAATTTTTTGCTGATCGACCGTTCTTTCGTTCACAGCTCTTTTTTGTATTTAACATCGAAAGCTGTTCGAAAATTATTTAACCACATGTAACTTATTGTTTGGAAGATTAAATTTTGCAGGGTGCCTATGATCCAGGTAAACACTTTTCAACTGGAGTTTAGATAGGGGTGTGCGAATGCTATTCACTCACCTTTGATTTCGAAAAGCTAAAGAATAAATGCCTATTCTTAAATCATTATAAGATACATTTGCATCCTGAATTAGCTTGTAGATATTTAGGATTAAGTATGCTTTATTATCTGCAAATCATAGGATAACATTACACGTGTAATATATATAGATGATTTTTATATTTCCCACAAAGCAAGATTAAATAGAGTGTCTGTGAGATACTGTGTTCTGCGTGTAGCTGCAGAACTGTAGCTCTCCGAAAAAATATTTTTGACAGACCGGAGAGCTACAGTGCCACCCATAGTAAAAACTGTATATTTATTGCGCACAAAAAAGTAAGCTGTTTTTCTATTTATTTTTCCGTGATTTTTAAACCGTCATTTCAAAATAATACTAACCGTTAGTTTTTAATGTTTTCCTTCACTGTTTCCACAACAAAACATTCCTTATAATTGATGTAAGTAGCCCTCCTGGCCCTGAAATTCAGGTCATCGAAAATTTCATCTATTTATACTGCCATTTTGGTTTGCATTATAATTTGGTCTAACGTGTTTCGTGCAGTTTTAAATTACAAGAGTCCTTGATAGGGAAGTAAGGAATTGTTTGTTATTTTTTTTAATAATTTTTTTGCAATTCAGTAAAGAATTTGGAAGAATTAATGCAGAATCAGGCGCACATTTTAGGCGCAATAAATATAGAGGTTTTTTTTTTTCAACGGGTGGCACTGTAGCTCTCCGGTCTGTTAAAATATTTTTAATTTCTTTTCGGAGAGCTACAGTTCTGCAACTATTCTGCGTAAAGAAAAAAAAAATTACCTTAAAAATGTTCCACGATCTTTACTATTCGACTTCTTAAACAGACGAGTTCCAATCAGGTCTCTTACTCTAATTTCTGGGATGATTCAAAGAGTGTTGATTGTTCTAATGTTCTTTTACGCTATAGGACGTAGGGTCATCAATGAAAAGATATCCTTTTATTCGAAAATCAAAATCCAGCACTTTATATGAAATATGTAATATTCATATATTTAACTAATTAACAATTATGACTGAAAAAGTGAACTTGTTATTTCCTCGTTTTCGTCAAGGTTTTGATAAATATATAAAAATAAAATAAAATACCTTACATGTACACAATCTCAAAAATTTTTAATCTGCATGAAATTTATCTTTCGGCTTATACAGACATTTTCACTGTATAATTCGCCTAGAGTATTTTGCAATGTCTTGTTCCAAATTTTGAAGTTCATAAACGTGATAATATTATTCTCATTTTTAGATGATGAACATAATACATGTACCGTGAGAATGTTGCATATCATGAGTTTACTTTACCAGCAAGTACACAATCATTATTAAATGCATGAATAAGCGTCGCTTTGTGCCTTCTGAAAAAAATCTCCAAAAGATATATTTTAAAGATTTTTTTTTTATTCATACATGATGTATCAAATACTTGATTATTAGAATTCAATTGAAATATAATGGATACTGTTTTTCTAAAAAGACATTTTACTATCAAGTTTTCATAACATCAATATTATTTTATTTTTTCCTGGAATATATTTTGAATTCTTCAAAATCAGCGCAAAAAAATGATCTCATTATTAAACTGAATATTTTTTACAAATATAAAGCAATCTAAAGTTATAAAAATAAATCCATTTTACTCATTTTCGCTAAAAAACATTGATTAGAAATTCGGCAAGACTATAAACAGTATAGATGAAACATTGTTAAATTATAAGAAAAAAATGATTAATTTAAAATCAAATTTAATAACTTATGTAATATAATATAATATATATTTTCAAGATCCTTGGGATGTACATGTAAATGCAAGTCCCCTTTTAAGGTTATCTTTCTTGTTACAGCGTATCTCTGCCGAGGAAAGAACGACAACTCTGCATTGTAAAATACGTGGATTGAACTGAACAGAACTGAAACACATGTGAAAGGCACATTGTTTATGAACATTTAAAAAAACATTATGATGGGTATTATTGTAACGCATAATTCAGTCTGCAAAATGACAGCTAGTTTAAAGCAGACTTTGTTGGTGTATCGCAATAGATTGAATAGATAAATTAAAACGTGACTATTCTCAGGAATATGTTTTCTGCGAATTATTACAAAACCTTTAACGTCTGTATTGTGTTTTATTTCCATTGATTTTCTTTCGTTTACAACATTATCATGCCATATGTTCATTCATATTTCATAATAAAAAAAAAGATTCTCGTGTTACTGCATGTTCTTCCCCGGACAAAGCCGAAGTATAAAGTATTTTTTGCAAGAGGAGTGTAGAACCTTAAAGCTTACAATATTTTTACATAAACATTTTTTGCACAATTCATCATAATCGATTCCAAAACTAGCAGAATTTATAATTATCTCCCTCACGCTTAACTTTCTTTTTTTCCCGATTTCCTAAAATTTCTCCTTAATTTTTAAAGGAGAAGTTTCAGAAATTAAATTAAAAATATGAGAAAAACTTTAGAATAAACATGATAAAGTAACCTGTAGATAGTGCTAGACATATGTTTTTTTTTTTCCACATGGGTCGATAACACGATTACTTTAAGTTTTATAATTACTATAACATACATAAAAGATCTTTTGTATATATATAGTGGTTATGAAAAATATTGCATGTTACCAGCCCTTGTGATATTATCCGGAAATGTTGTTTTCGCCGAACTCTATTTTGTTTCTTAAAAAAGAAAAAGATAAAATCGATATGATTTCGCTAAAAATAGATGTATCCAGTTATTTCTATAGCATGATTTATTTATTAAGCACAACCTGAATGAAACCCGCTGATACCGCCTTCAAGATATTATTCCATTTAATTTTGTAATGACACCAGTTTTCTACCCACTCTGTATTATAAAGAGGGATATTTATAAGACGTTTACTATGTCATATTCACCCTCAGACCCCCCCCCCTCCACCACCACACCCCTACCTCTACCCCCGCCCACACATATTTTCCCGTTTGTTCTTGAGATAAAACAACAATTTAACAACTCCCTGGAATTAATTCAATTATTTTATTAATTTAGACATTCCTCAGCAAAACATGTGAAGACACCTAAAGGATATGGTTAATCCTTGCACATAAATACTTATCAACAATAATTTGCTAATACATTAAAACAAGATTTGTTACATTAAATGCAAAGGCGGATTCAGGCCGGCGAGCCGGGCATCCCTCATTCCGTTTTTTTTTTTTTTTCATTTTGTTTGTATTATCTCAAAAGACATCTCATACGAGTCAAAATTTTCTCAGTTTGCCGGGGGCTTTGAACACGCAACCCAACCAGGGTTTGCCTCGTACGCATTGGGGGCTTCAGTGTTCACACACACACACACACACACCCCCTCACACACACACACACACACCTTATCACTCTACCGTCCACCTTATGAAATTCCTGAATCCACCCTGGATCCTGGAAATTCAATGAAAATTAGTTTTAAGGTGATCAATGTTTCTTATTATAAAATAAAATATGCATGAAATCTTATCAAAATTGGAGATGGATTGATAAAAATTGGTTGTGAAAAAAAACTCTGCATCGTAAATGTAGGATTCTTCTCTGGTATCTGACATATATAAAGTACATTTGCTTAATATATATTTAGGAGTTAGATTTTTAAAAGATCATCTTTGTCTTTCCTCATCACGATTTTTCAACTTTAAATAGAAATGTAAAACTGTGTTTAAAAACTAGCAGGAATTATATTTTTTAGCAGAATACCGGCGTATGAAAATATCTACTTTTTTGGCGTTCAAATTCTCTAATAACTAGTCGCCCGTGTGGCGCTGTGGTTAGAGATTCTGCTCTAGAGTTGCAAAGGAAGGAGTTGATCTTACGTCGTAGATTCAAATCCCAGTGTGGGACTTGCATGGTAACCGGTCCTTCGGGTGAAACCGTATAAACCAAAGTCACGTGTCGCAGTAGGAGCTTGCATGAAAAAGATCCCTACCTACTTGCTTAATGGCTCTAAGTGCCGAGTATAGGACAAAATTTGCAGCTCGCCACTGGCAAGTACTTGAGGTTCCATATGAAGGCTAAATTCTCGAGAGGGACGTTAAACAATATACAATCAAGAAATCAAATTCTAAGCTCTGTACTTTTCCCCCTAAAATTTAATTTTTAATCCCTCTAATCGAACATTATTGAGTACATACTATAATTTTAGGCCGGATTTTCCGTTTATAGATATCATGGTGCCAATGTAGGAGTTTGACCAAGCTATACATAAAAATTCTAAACTGCAAAATTGACGATCATTTCTGAATGTATTGTATGTTATACATGTGTAAAGTAATTGACAGGTGACCTTCCTTTGCATACTAATTTTGTTCTTGTAACCTTTAACTTGGAGTTCGACTTAATTGCAATTGAGAAATTTCAAAAATTTGCCATTACATGATTTTTCTTTTTATTGAGATTTCTTGGCACTATTTCCGAAAATAATATTTTTAATCTTTCCTTTTTTTGTTATCACTGCACTGTTACAACGCACTTTGAAAAATTACGCACTTTGAAAAAATTTTTTAAAGTGCGTTAAAATTTGGGACCAAGCTAACGCACTTTGAAAAAAATAATTTTTTTTCAAAGTGCGTTAATATCGACCATATTAACGCACTTTGAAAAAAATGTAAAGATTGATCAATATTCCCTCAAATAATCGGTATGATAAAAAACAGATCCTGGTTTGATAACTTTTTTATGATAAGTCACTGTAGGGCCTGGGATATTGAAGTTTTTTAAAGTTTAAGGTTTAAGGTTTTCATAAAATAAATGGGAATATTAAAGGGTCTTTGAAAAAAGAGTGACGATTGTTTAAGTTCATTAATTCGTTTCTTCTTTTTTTAAATTCTACTCTTTAATAAGTACCGGTATATGTAAAGGTGTTTAGGGGGCACTAACAGAGGACAGCTTCAAGCAACTTAACGTTTATCATAATAAAAAGGAGCCAATTTGATTGTTCAAAACTAAAAAAAAATTCTTTCTCTCTCATACGTTTTACTGTACTTCAAAATTTCTAGTTTTCATCTGTTTTAATTAACTCATTTATTATTGAAAGTTTTCAACGTCATACAAGTTTGGTAAACACATAATTATATGAATGCTTTGAGTATAGCATAGACATCGAGACTGGGCGATAGGCCAGGGGAGGGGATTGGTGGGGGCTAAGCCCCCCCCCCCCCCCCCCCCCACTTATGTTGGAAAGATATATACATTGTATAAACATTGAAAATGCAGCGTACCCTATTTAGGTTTATTGCTCCCCTCCCCTGTTTGTTACCGACACCTATGTATTGGAAAGATAAAGATTTGGACTGAGGGATCTTATACCCGTCTTCTCCTCTTTTTGATGGGAGTAAATCAATTCATTTTTCAGGTTAGGGTTAGGCTTAGTTTTTTGAAAGATAAATAACAAATAAAATCTTTCCATGACTAAAATATGTTTTTTTTTTCAAAGTGAGTTAAGTATCTCCATGGTAAAATATATTGATGTAGACTCTTAACGCACTTTGAAAATTTTTTTAAAGTGCGTTGAATTGGTCCAAAATTTAACGCACTTTGAAAAAATTTTTCAAAGTGCGTTGATTTTGTCCTAATTTTAACGCACTTTGAAATTTTTGTTTCAAAGTGCGTAATTTTTTCAAAGTGCGTTGCAACACTGCACTACTACAAAACACTATGTATACAATTGCAATAATGTTAAATATATAATGACCAAACTTTCTTTTCAAAACTGGAAATTAAATTTCTAGAAAGCAACATTTCATATATTACTTCCAACTACTTTCGTTATACTACACTGTACTAGTCTATAAAGACTATATACTTTTCTTTATAATTGTAAATAATATAGGTAAATGTACATGCACAGCATGCATACTGAACAAAAATCCAACAATAATACATAAAAAATATGAGAAATAATACTTGTTGTAATAACTAACCTTGATAGTCAATTGCAAGCAGCAAACTTATGTTATATATATATGTACATTGTATACATGCAGTAGAAGAATATTCCAGGAAGCTTTTTAGTAAATGCAATACGTTCCTGTGTAACTTTAGGGAAGTACATGTAAGGGTTAATGTGACATGTATGATATATCTGAAATACTTATTGTTTTTTTTTTTTTTTTTGCAAATTTATATTTTTGAATATCGCGATTACGCCATACAATACTTCCTCTGTGAATCAAAATTCACCGTCAAATAAAATGTGCAGTGAAAAAAAAACGATGTCATGTATATCTAGATATATTGCCACCCTGTAAATAAACAAATCGCATGTCAACATAATATTGTTGCATTTTGTGTGTATGATCTCAGATACTGGCTTTATAAGGTAAATTACCCTATATCAATATTGTATTCTCGAGGGGGCAGAAATATGACACAATATTTTTCTCAGTGATAAATAATCCTGAATGTACATTTTGTCAAGAGAAAGTTCGGGAGCTAAAGATGACTTATATGCATGTAAAATAATTTAATCTCCTGCGGCTGTGATTGTGTCTGACGTTATTGGGCGAGGACTATTGAAACTGACGTGGCTGTGTTATAAAGACAAATTAGTTTGTGCCTTTATATGTTTACGCAAGCCTTTGATACGGTCTAGAGACAGGGTTAATGGACTAAAATTTTACAAAGTGCTATTGATGGAAAATATTTTACATTTATTAGAAATATGCATAAGGGTATTAAGTCAAAAGTACAAATATGTCATCAGTTATCAGACTTTTTTATGTGTAATGTTGGTGTTAGACAATAGGAACATTTATCACCCTTTTTTATTTTTATTGTTCATTAATGACCTAGAAGATTATTTAACAAGAAATCAAATTAATGGTTTTACATGTCCTAGTCAACAAACGCAAGATGGTATGTTTGTTATGTTAAAACTGTGTATACTTTTTTATGCCGATGATACGGTCTTAATGTCTGAATCTGCTTCTGATTTACAAAAGTCACTTTATGTTTTTGCTAAATACTGTGATCTCTGGAAACTCCGTGTTAACACAGCAAAACAAAAGCTTCAATGACAAAGCGTAAATTTTTATATAACACTTTAGCTATTGAAAATGTGAAAGAATTTTGTTAACTGGGTTTATTCCTGTCAAGAAGTGAAAAGTTTAATAATGCAAAAAAAAAAAAACATATATTTAACCCAACAAGCATCAGAAGCAATGTATGGAGTTTTACGTAAAATTCGATATTTTCATTTACCAATTAATTGTCAGTTAGATTTGTTTGATAAAGTCATCAACTCAATTTTACTTTATTCATGTGAAGTATGGTGATATGAAAATTTAGACATAATAGAAAAAGTACACTTGCAATTCCTGAAATTTATTTTTTAATCTTAAATCTAGTACCCCGAATTGTATGGTGTATGGAGAAACAGGTAGATACCCTCTGTCTTTATCTATGAAATCAAAAATAGTTATGTTCTGGGGAAAATTTTCAACAGCTCATGAAAGTTAGCTTACAAATGTTATTTATTCATATTTTTATAGATGTTATAGTGATGGGTCGTTTGTACATCCATGGATAAAATGTGCAAAAGACGTACTTAATTCTTGTGTATTGTCCTATGTATGGACTAGTCAATCATTTATTAGTTTTAAGTGGCTTAAGTCAATCATTAAAGATACTTAAAAATGACAATTTGAACAAGAATGGAGAAGCATTTTTGACAAGTGCATTTACCAAAAGATTTAAGAGTTACACTCACCACACTCCGAACTTGTAATCATCATTTCCCAATTGAAAAGGAAAGATGGTATAATATTGACAGAAATTCAAGCATATGCACCATTTGTGATTTTAAAAATGTTGGTTATGAATATTATTATATTATGGAATGTAATTACTTTTCGAAAGACAGAAAAATATTTCTCCCAAACACATATTGTAATTACACTTTCAAAACCAATGAACTAATGAATAGTAAAAATGTAGAAATACAAAAATCGTTATCAAAATTTATAAAGAAAATATTTAAAACTGTCTGTCCTTCTTGAATCCTCCAGGTGTTTTTTTATATATAGATGACTACATGTTTTCCTCACCTTTTCCTTGTTTTTTTATATACTTATCTATTTCGTAACCCTTGACTGTAATTTTTTGTTTGTATATATGCATATATTGTACCTCTTGTACCAGTGATCTGGAGCGAATAAAGAATTGAATTGAGTTTCATTGCATGTCGTTTGAAAATTACCACTCATATAGAGATGGAATCAATTGCCAGTGGAGAGCTAGAAATCAGCACTCAGAGCCATTGAGCAGGGAGGGATTTTTTTTTCGAGCGAGCACCTACTGCGACACGGGACTTCGCTTCATACAGTTTCATCCGTTTTCTTTTTTTTTTAAATTTCATTAATGTATCTCCAACTGCAAGGGGACTTGGCTCTTTATTTTAACAATTTCAAATCCTCTTCACCCAAGGATGTTTTGTACTTGATACTTTGTCAAAATCGGACAAAAGGCTTTTGAGAAGAACTTGAAAATATTGATAATTAACAGCTGGCGAGCTGATAAACGGTCAGAGGACAGTCAACTGGTGATCAGAAAAAACTCATCTTTACTTCAGGTCATGTGAGCTATATCAGAATTAATCCGTTTTGAAAATGAACTACAGACTAACAATATGCATCTATGAAATGCAAATTATCATAATATGTGTCCTTTTTTACGTAAAAATAAATTTATACATGCCTCACGAAAAATGCCTTTAGATGGCGTTTTGAGAAAACAAAAAGCACACAAGTACGATCTTATTTCAATAATTAATTATATACAAATTTCACCTGAATTGAAAGTCTTCATCCACAAAGCTAACTGATACTTATCTAGACTTGAGAAGTTCGTGCTCACGTATAGTCTTCCCTGGAATAATTGAAAGGGAAAGTTTAAAATCCATGAAGGTCTGACTAGCCTATAAATTATGTAATGAAAACTTATCTAGAAATATGCATGCCGTGCGTAACTGCATTTAGAATTACGTCATTAAATGGTGTTTTGTCCTTCGCCCTAATGTATAATTATGGATGATTATATTCTCTCCTAGGTCTGTTACTAACAATATAAAAGGGTAATGTATTCTGGAAAGTAATCATCATGCTACGGTGCATTTTTTGACAAGCGAAACAAATAACATATTATTACAATTACCGAGGTTTGGAAGAACACTATGTGTACTTGTTTTGAAGTAGCATTAACCAAAAGGCAGCTAGAGTCACAGCAACATTCGATTATGTAGATCTAGGCATTTAATTCACCATATGGAAGTTTATGGCCGACCTGATGTTTAGCATCAATATACTATAATCGTGAATTTTTAGGTATGGAAAATATGGTGTCCGGTTAGGGCCATTTGCTTAAGCGCGACATCGCGTGGAAATAAAAAAAAATCGAGGTAAAACAAAACACGCCGTCGCGCTTACACAAGTTTCCACAACACGCCGTTGCGCTAACACAATTTTGCACAACACGCCGTTGCGCTAACACAATTTTGCACAACACGCCGTTGCGCTAACACAATTTTGCACAACACGCCGT
Source organism: Saccostrea glomerata (assembly GCA_003671525.1). Taxonomy (NCBI): domain Eukaryota; kingdom Metazoa; phylum Mollusca; class Bivalvia; order Ostreida; family Ostreidae; genus Saccostrea; species Saccostrea glomerata. The sequence continues at coordinate 247,622 of PRKT01000428.1, forward strand.
CGCGCTTCACAACTTTGCAAGTTGTGTTGAGCCTAAGCGTGACGACGTGCTGTGTATTAGCGCGACGGGGTGTTGTGTGTTAGCGCGACGGCGTGTTGTGTGTTAGCGCGACGGCATGTTTATCTGAACGCGATATCGTGCTAACGCAAATGGCCTTATACGGACACCATACGAAAATTCTCACTGTTTTTTTTTCTAAACACAACTTTGCACAACACGCCGTTGCGCCAACGCAACTTTGCAAGTTGTGTTGTGCCTAAGCGTGACGACATGTTGTGTGTTTGCACGACGGCGTATTGTGTGTTAGCGCGACGGCACGTTTATCTGAACGCGATATCGCGCTAACGCAAATGGCCCTATCCGGACACCATAGGAAAATCCTCACCGTTTTTTTTCAAAACACAGCTTTGCACAACACGCCGTTGGGCTAATGCAACTTTGCAAGTTGTGTTGTGCGTAAGCGTGACGGCGTGTTTTGAGTTAGTACGGTTTAAACACCGTGACTCTTGTGACTCACTTTTGTAACATTTGAATTAGCCACCAGGAAAACCACTGAGGATTGAATATCTTTGTGGAGCCATGACTCATTACCTATGATTACATCAGGTTTAGAATTTTTTAATCTCCTTTTTTTATTTTTCGCTGATTGTCAATTGAAAACCATCATTCTTTTAGGTACATCTGATTCTTTGGTGACTGTGTTAATTGATGCTGTACGAGAAAAGATGTAGCTTTTGGACCTCCTATACATTTTTCATTGAATGGTGATTCACTGAAATGTTCTCAAATATTTGTACTCAAAAATGAAGTGTCTAAACATGCATATACATGCATGTCGAGAGATATGGAAGGCCACATAGACCGCATTCCCATCATGATGAATTATGTAACCCCTGGAAAATTAATCTTAATGATACCATGTCATGGATGAATCACAGCAGGCAACTGCAGTTTTCCGTGCAAATTATGTTGTTTTTTTTTTACAAAAAAAACGCACGTCGGATACTTAGTGACCTTGCTGGCCCAGGATACGAGCTTGCGATCAATACATGTATTATGGCATATAAGTATAGTAGGGATTTTACTCTGCATCGCAGATTTTAAAGTTGATATTTAAAATATATATATATATATAATAGTATTGTGTCATTTTTAGCTTAGAATTATATTTTGTTTAAGGGAAAGACATGTTCAAAAGATGATCAAACATGTCAAACATTTTCTGAACATCCATGGATATACGTTTATATACATGTGCATTCAGGTATTTGTAAATTGATACATAATGTGCTTGTAAAACGTAATGAAACAATACACAAAGGGTTGCCCCAAAAATGCGTATAGTTTCTATATCAATTGTTTTACTCCGACTATAAAGTTAAAAATTAACATACACCATGATCAGCAATTTCTGAATAATGCCACAAAAATTCAACGAATTTATTAATAAATTCCTTTTAGATAAGCTTGAAACTTTGTCCTGAAAAAATGTACCAGGCCTCTTAAATCCATTTACGTGCACGAATTCCGAACTGTTATTTATTGCCTTTAATTATAAGTAACGAAGTTAAATATGTTTAATCAAAAGATTTCGAGGTAGAACATTTTCAATACCCAGATCTTAACATTAACAGTGGGTCTTCATGTATAGATTAAAGGTCTATGATGTCTTGCTCATTTAGTTTTTGATCGTCTTCATTTTAGTGGATGTTTCACTTCTATCGATCGGATTGCAAGTCAAATCAATCCCAAACCCTTTCATCTAGAGGGGAACCTTTTTTTTCTCATACTTACGTTTGTGTTTGGGTTTTCGCATCGTTAAAATATGTCTCCCCCCTGTGTACAAAAGGTCAGATTCCGCTAACCATAGCGTTGTTTAATTTTGTGCTCCATATGACCGCCCAGGTGGCTGTTTTTACAATGTCTATTTAATTTTATTGTGCGTGCTTTGGCTTGTATCAACATATACTTGTCATTAATGGTCCGTAATAAATACTAGTATTTATTTTACACAACTACCGCTGCACTATTTAGTATTTATCGAATATTTTAACGAAGAATTGAAACTGCATTGACAATACTTTTTTGTAAAAGAAGAATACAAATCTTGTGCCGTCCACCGATATTTAGCACCTTATGAATGTTGTTTTTATATTGCAGAAAATATCAGAGGCCTACATATACCAATATATTAAGTTTGAAAAAGGATCATTTACCTTAAATTTAGTAGTTTCGGTTGAGTAGCACATGAGATATGCAAAACGTTCGCTTTTTTTTCTGAGACAACCCTATTATCTTAAAATACATGTATTTTGTACAGACCTTTTATCAGAATCATTCCTTGAATTTATATATCAGATATTGTGTATCTCCAATGAGTCAGTTAAATTGATCTCTTTTCACTTTTTTTCACTTTCTTTAACTAAGATCCAGAATATCAGGTCATACGGTAAAAAACATCCCTTTTTAGAAAAAGAAACCAGATACTTTAAGAAATCCTTTTTCTTAAACTCGAATTTCTTTTACGAAAACAGCTTTATACGCTCAATGATCAAACCATCAATGTGATTACTTCAGCAATATGTTGCATCCTGCATCGATTTTCTAAAATTAAATGAAAAATTAAACTGACGGTTAGTCATTCTATACGGTGGCCTATAAGGACGTATCAAAAGTAATTTTTTAAACTTTTTAACAATAGATAACCTTTAAACATAAATTGAATGTTAAAAACCCGGACTTCCTCCTTTTTTATTGCTGGATAGGCAAATAAGGGTAATAAATAAAGTTTGTTGTTGATGGATTTAAAACCTTTCCCGCAACAAAATAGATTTTTCAAGTTTGAATGTATCTCTTTTGTGTAATTTTCCCCCATTTACTTTGAATAGAGATGTTACGCCTCTGAATTCGCATTATTCAGTTTCATGTTAAAAGTACTAACATGTACTAATATGCAATCATTTTGCATTGCAGCTGGAACCTTCATAAAGAACCAAACCTAGTGTTCAAAGACCGGCTTATATTATGTATAGTATGCATAGGCGTCGGAACCGGGGGGGCTAGGGGGGGCTTACCCCCCCGCTTGTCAGGTTTTTTTGGCGGTACAAAAATTTTTTTCTTACACTTAGCCCCCCCCACTTTCAATTTGCTTCCGACGCCAATGGTATGGTAGAATGAAGACTAATTTTTTATACAGACATATTTACATTTCCAATGTCTTTGCCCGAGATAAAATTACCAATTGTAAATGTAATTGATTTCCTCATGAATGTTTTGGCGCGGTTCCAAAAAAAAAAAAAACATGCAAGGCGGGAACAACACCCAGAGAGAGGCAGGCTTGGAACCCGTGGATTGGCAGAATCAAAGCATGTTAATATAAGGAATAACTGTCTTATTTTTCGAATTCCTGAAGATGATCAATGGATTGGCTTGTGTGATAATTTTATGCATAAACGCCTTAGGCGTTTATGCAAATTATCACACAAGCCAATCCATTGATCACTTCATGAATTCGAAAAATAAGACAGTTATTCCTTAAATAAGTTGCAAATTTAAAGGTATAATAAATAAAACGTGACTCTTATTCATGGATCAAAATGAGGTTTAATGTAGGGTTAATTGAAACTCTTTATATGCGATGAAAGACGATTAAAGCAGGTAATTTAATTCTAATTGCAAAAAATTTGTGCACTCTACATGGAAAAGAGATAGCAGCAAAGTGTGCGGATACAGCTTTGCAAGAGTTAAAAGCGATACGAAAGTGTTTTAAAGGAGGTTTAAGTAGAAGTTGAATTCCGGGAATCTTAATTTAACATGTGTTGTCGACTCTGATAGATAAAAAAATACAGTTCAGTAAATCTCTTTGGTATATTTCATTGAATTAATATCTGAATATTCTCCACTACGTCATAAACAAAAACATATGCTTAACATGTCAAAATGATGTAATGGCCATGCTTTTTCCATGTATTATCTCCTCTCGATCGCTAGCTAGCAACTATACTTTTACTGTATAATAATATTTTATTGCATTACGGATACTTGAAACTAAGATATAGAATTGTGGTTAAATATAAGTATTTGCCGAGTATGCCAGACAGGACCCATGAGACTAAAAAATAATCTTATTTTCTAGGCCTTTTATTACACCTCCATTTTTTTACGGCCATGATAGCTCTAGCTAGCACTTTTAAACAAACACTAAAGAAAATATTGTACGACCTCTTATGAATGTAACGATATAACATGTACCATAGAATAAGGGACTTTCAACACCGTCTATCTAATTCTTAAATAAATTGGTTCTATCCAATACTTAAATAAATTCGTTCTATCTAAATCTTAAATAAATTCGTTCTATCGAATACTTAAATAAATTGGTTCTATCGAATACTTAAATAAATTGGTTCCAAACGACTCCTTGTTGTAATAATTTTTAACATACCGTGGCTTCCAGGTTGTTTTCCCGACTCCTGACAGAAAGGCCCAAGAAGATACGAGTGGATTTAAGATAGGAGATTGCTAGAAAAAGCACCACGATATTTATTGGTAGTCTAGCTCTTTTTTATAGTCATCGCATTGTCCACGTCAAAATTAATAATATACGACACATCAATAGTTACAATCTGATTAAGTAGCAGAGGATAGTTGTTTTTAACGATCAAATTTCAATCAAAACGTTTGACTGACGGTTTACGTAATATTGAGCTGCTTTTAAAATGTGCATTGAAAAAAAATTAATTCCCTCTACAGCCGTACAGGTAATAATTATAGTTTGATGTAGTTCCTTGAAGAATTTTGAGCTTAAAAGAATAATACACGTACAACTTACATAATGAGCCCTAAAGATGGCTCAGGGACTATCTCAAAATTTTATGTAAATCAATCATATTTTCACTACTTCTCCACAGGTGAAACTGCTTCCAGGCCCGTGCTCCCGACCGAAGCTACCACACAAATTGCAGAATAACATGTGTACATACCACTGAACAGCAAGAGATAATGACTCAACCATCTCATTTCAAGCTACAATTCCTCCTATGAATTTTATCCCACTCCGCTTTTCAGGTGCAATACCGGAAGAGTGATTTTTCAGCTAAGTTTTGTATTTCTAGTCCATATTTCATATACAGTAGTAGTGACATTACATGTTCAGTAAATTCGTCATATTTCAATAAAATATACAAGGCCACCTGTTACCTTCAAAAGCACTCAAATATTCTAGCTATAAAATCACCTATGATATTTATTCAAACCTCAGGTTTCTCTTTTTTTCCTATCTTTTGACCTATACTTAATCCAAAATCCTCTGCCACCTTAGAATCGGATGTATGTATATATGCTCCGAATTTTAATCCTTGTAAAATGACCATCAGAATTTCGGAGCGCAGCAAAAATCTGATTTAAATCAGATTGGATTAATTCAAACCGTGGTTTTATTACCGACTTTAAAGTTAACCAAACTGTATACACTTTAACTCTCCCTCTCTCTCCCTTTCTCTTCTCATTGCCTAGTACTGCATTGGCTTTTTTTCCTTTGTTTTTTGCTTTAATGATTAATTGTACTACGGCGTATTCGTGCCATATTGACAATGTAGAATTGTTTAAAGATCGTTTTTACCATTCATAAAAATCGTTTGAACAACCCAAAAACTTGATTGAAAGTTTTATAAAATCCTTTGAACGAATTATAAAATTGTTATAACAATTAAGAAATTATAAATCTTCATTCTTAGGCCCCAAAATACTGGTAAAAGATTCAAGAAACAATGAAGCTGCATGTTTATTATTTCTTTTCCTACCTGATGAAAATCTGTTGCGTGATGATAAGTGCAAGAAATGTGTTTATTTTTAATTTTATGCTCTGCTGTTTCAATATTACTTTTTTTCTCGGAACGAAGAAAAAAATTGAATGAGGAAATACATAATGTTGAACTTAAAGTGCAGCGCATTTGCTATGAAATCTGAATAACGACTCTCATAAAATATGCCTTCATTAAATGATGGAAAAACCCGACAGATTATATCGCTGACAATATACCCTGTATGTAAAAGTAAAATCAGTATTGCTGTTTAAATATCATTAAACGCATTGGCATACATCATTTACATGTATTTACCCATTCTCAATAATAATATAAAAGAACAGAAACTGGTGTTTTTCCGTCTCTGCTTTCACAAATCTACGGAATGTTTCTTCGTTCCAATGGGAAAAGACAATGAAGAAAAAAAGTAATATGGAAAGAGGGTAAGTAAAGAAATAAAACAGGGGAGGATCCAGCAATTTTTGAAAGGGGGTTCCAGGGTTGTGTCCCTCTAACCACCCCCACCCCCCTTACAAACTCTCAAGCAAAGATCGACACACACATATGGAAAGATCTAAGGTTGGGGTAAATATTATCTTTGTTTTACTTCCTTTTTTCTTTGAAAATGTACCCCCAGTTCAAATAAAAAAAAAACACATTTCAAAAACTAATGAAGCCTTCAAATTCAATAGATTTGCAGCATTTCCGAAGAGTACAAAGGATTTTTTTAGAATTTGAAAAACGATTTTGGGGTGGAGTGCGGTTTAAAATAAAGAGTTACATGTTAGTTTCTTCAAAAAATATAATCAAAACACGGTACATACATGTACATAGCCAACATGCACAGCCAAAGATCGCAGGAATATTATATCAAATTAAACCTCGCAAGCTACATATCATACATAAAATATATAAAAATAAGTAGAATATTTTCAACCATTTTTTCATAAAGAAAAAGTAGTGAAGGTGAATGGAGGAAACTAAATGTGTGAGAATCAATCTATTCAATACATAAGTTAGACGTGCAAATGTTTACTAGAATTCTCGTTCTTTCTCTCTTTGCATTTGACAAAACATACAAGGGGGTTCCAACCCCTGGACCCCTTCTCTGGATCCGCCAATGTGAAAAAATAAACACATTTCTTACACAGATCATCAAGAAACAGATTCTCATTTAGTGGCAAAAGAAATTATTAAGATGCAGATCCCTGGTTTCTGGAATTTTTAACCAGCATCTTGGTGCTTGTGAATGAAGGTTAAGATTTTGTTGTCGTGAAAGTTAAAATCAAAAGCACCCAGACAATCTTAATAGAGACACTTGCAAAATATTTCATTAGATAAAACACGAAAAAAAAATCGCTGCATTTTGTGATCAACTGAAGTAAGGTACACAACATTTATTTAACAAATAGAAGAAAAATCAGATACACATATTTTTGATTTTGTTCCTTCTAAGTTTACTGATAATCTTCCCAATAAATCTAAGGAATGTTAAGAAGTCCCGAGTGTATTTTGTCTCAAGATTTATACATGTACAAATTACTATTACAGTAACTACGTATTGTGTGGTGCCATCGATTCTACGTACATAAAAGAGCGACTCATACTTGTATTTAGACGGCTCATATCGGCCATCGTATTTTATTACTATTGACTGCCGCATAACCTTGGTATAATGATACAGTAATACATGCACTATATGGGATGCAAATAATTACTTTCGATTAGAAAATCTTATATGTTTCTGCATAGGAAAACTGAATTGAATTGATCGTAATAATTTTACTGACAAAGTTAAAAGCATCGGACACAAGTTCAGTAACTTCCATGTAGCTATAGTCCTCTCCTGATATGACATTTTGTAAAATTGTCAAAATAAGAAAACTAGTACTAGAGGGCGGACCAAAGGTAGGCAGTACATAGCAAGGTGCCTTTCAAGTACTTGAAAGGCACCTTGCTATGTACTGCCTAACTCGAGTGACACAAAGTATAAAGATTCAGTGAAACGTTGATAAGAGACTTAATTATATGTTTCCCTATGATGTAATGTTTTGTCCCAAGAATATATTTACATTCATTGAATAATTTTAGTGCAAAGAAAATGTTAATATTGATTCAGATAAAACATAAAATTACTTCACATGCGGTATTTTTTCTCAACTTACCCAGAGCAATATTATGTAGAGAATTCACAAAGATTCCTATCAGAACATAAACACTGCAGTCGGATGTATGCAAACAACACAATCAGCGTTTGTTTATAACATAATCCCATACAGTATGTAAATATATCGTTATGAAATGCTTGTCTACAAAGGCTCTAACTGGGACTCACCAAGAGCTTCCTGATCTTAACAAAATGCGAACACAACCACTTGATGTATAAACAATGCAAAGTCAGACATACATGTAGATATTGACTTTCATTAACTTTTATCTAAAGAAATGTATTTCAGATATTAACCCTTCCTTCGACCATTTCTTATCTAAAGTATATCATAAAAAAGATTAAAATTTCTATAATACGACAGCGTATTCGTGCCATATTACGGCCTATTCGTTCCAGAATAACAATGAAGAGAATTTTTAAAAAATCGTTTGTACGAATCTTTAAATCGTTTGCACGAGTTTTTTAATCGTCTGAGCGATTTTTTGATTTGTTTGTACATTTTTTTTTTAAATCGGTCAGATGATTTTTTAAATCGTTCTTACAACTATTTATTTTTTTTAGTACACGTAGAACAAGCGTAGTGAAAAAGCTTGTATAAATAGGACAATGTATCCATGCATAATTTAATGAATGAGACAGTAAATGACGGAGAAAAAAAAAGATCAAGATATATTTCAAGTTGGGTTTCACTTTTTTTGGAAAATGCACGGATCCAATTTTTTGGGGGGGAAATTGCACAGAAAGTTTGTCTGAAGCTACATGTATAGGTATTCAGTACATCTTTATGCACATCTTATTAACTTGACCAAATCGTAAAAAAATCAAGGGTCTGGAAATATTGAAAGGAGTTTGTTTGGCCATTGATATATCGTATAGCGGGTTATTTTAGCGGGGTGCTAATATTGGCTTATTTTGGAGTTTTGAGGGCGGCCAGCTTAAATTTTAATCGCTAAAATAGTGAATCAGTAGTTAACTTAGTCTTCTTAGTGTTCATCGGTAAAGAGATGAAACCCTGTGAGCGCTTTAATAAATTAAGCCAAAATTATTGGGGTATCTTTCAGCAGGTAAACGCCAAATTTTGCACCCGCCAAAAAAACCCTGCTATACAGTATTGCATCAAATTCATTGTCTTGACAAATTACATTGCTCAAAATTAATGTATACTGTTCGTTATTTCCATATCCTTCATGTATATGTATGTCTCTTGGATCAAAAGGCGTTAAGCATTTTGTAAAATTCCATTGCAAAAGTTCAAAGGCGTAAATCTTTACGTCACATTTTACTATTTATATAGAGGTTTAATAAAGTATAGGTATTTTCCCCATAAACAGCCCCTCTGAAATACAGTTTATTAGCCTAACAGAAAGTTGACAGATTCATTGTATATTGTGTGTATTAAAATTTTTATTTTATTAATGCAATATATATCGAAGCACATGACATAATGAGTCGTTCCAGACGTTTTTGACAAACGCCCTGTTTGTGCACTCCATATTGTACGAGGGTTTTTTTTCTAGAAAAGTTTGTGGACTCCTGTCACATACTTTTGTGGTTATTTTGCTTCATATGAAATACTTTAACACTAATTCCAATTGATTATTTTTAAAAACTTCTTAAACTGTAAAAATCGGATTGCTGAGCAGGTCAAAATTTAACAATTCACAAACAACATACGGAATAAATATGACAATGACTGTAGTCATATTCGCAGTGAAATTGATGGGAAAAAAACGGGAAAAGTCATTCACTTTGAAAATAAGAAATGTTACATCGATTCATAATCCAAATTATGGCATAATATTTTGATTCGTAGAAAAGAAATTAGATAGATAGTCATTGAAAGCGACAAAAATCATGACGTTGTTGAACTTTACAGAGCACAGATTACGATGCAATTTTGTATTATATTCGGGAAAAATCCAAAATAAACTTTTAAAATGTTAAAGGAATAGAAAAATATGTCATACTTCAGTCGTACATATGTTTATAAATGGAACAGTTGGTATTTTAGTGAATTATATTCTGTATCAGACGAGGACAGTCTCTGAGGAAACTGATCAGAGTCTTTTTAAAAAGGAACGTCATGGAAAGTCTTAGAGCTTTCTGGTTGCTGATCTTGCAAAAACACACTAAAGTGGTAAAACAAATAAAAACAAAACTTGTCAAAGTTAATTATACAGTCATGGAGAATAATTGTTAGAAAAAATAATTTCAAATGCAAGAAAAATGTTTTTCATAAGCGATTATTTAAATAAACTGTTGAAGGTTATATGTATAGTATTGTAATGAAATTCTTGAGGCTATGTTTTTAAGGTTATACATCAAAGATAAGTTACGCTCTGCGGGTACAAAATTTGTTGAATTTAAAATATAGTGAAATGATTTTTTTAATCGAAAAAAAAAATGCACAGTATCTTGAGCTTATCTTTTTTTAATTAGAAAACGGTAATTGACATCGTCCACGAACTTTTCGAACAATCCTCGTATTTCACAAAAATTGTCACGACATATTTATTACCTTTAGTAGATATGGTGTAACGACGAAAAGTGACCCCCGTAGAATGTATTGACCGGTGGTCATTTTTCTACGTAGAAACGAAAGGCTATACATGTATTAGAGCAAAGATAAGCGCATTCATAGAAACGTTATTACATTTTATATGGTAAGTTTTCACAGTTGTCATTTTTATCTTAAAATAGTTATTTTCTAGCTGGTGACAGAAAAAAGTTTCCATAATCAATTGATTATTAATCTCTTTGATTTTACCCTGAATAAATAATTTTCAAAATTCAAAATCAAATTTATTTTTCAATGATTAACGTTTTTGTTTCCTACATTGTAAAACTGGCGCGAAAAGGAGCGCTAGCTTAGGAAATTCGGTTTTATAGCCTTATGTTTTGTTTTCTATGAAGGAAGTTTCAAACTTCTCAAAAAACTAGGAATGATTTAATTTGTAAAAATAAGTATAGAATTAAATTGCCTCTGATAGATGATACAAGTGAAACAAAATGTGGTTAGCTCAAAACCTGTAAAATGTCTTTTGGCGTTTGCTAGTGTCAACAAAACTTTAACAAAATAGTTTTGTGGCATAAAAACTGATTAACTACAAAAAACGGAGTGCGGGTCTTTCAAAAAATTGGCATATGTAGTATCGTTTCCCCGGTCTACATGTATTTACATATAATGATTTTAGGAGTTTTTTTACCAAGCAAAAAAAAAACAATGTTGGATGATGAAAAAGTTATTATTATTTGTGATAATTAAGCCCCCGTTTGAGGGTATACAATTTTTTACCTGTCAGTCTGTTTGTATAATATTATTTGTCCGCTTAAATCTTGGTTATATCTTTAGACTGGATGGGACTGTGGCTTTCATATTTCTCAGTTGAAGTTTTATGACAAGACCTTTTTTGTACAATCAACTTTGACCTTATGGCATTGACCTTTGAGTTGAAACACTTTACTCCAAAATTCAACTATTGTACTTTTGCATTAACTTTTGGACGATACATGTATTTTGTAGACTTTATATCGAAGTAATGGCAGGGTAGAAAAATAGAATTCACTTATTTGCAAAGATTATGTCTATAAAATTTCAGAAGAAAGGGGATGTAACATCAACCATTTGTCAGGTGTCTGTGAGCTAAAAGATTACGGGGGGTATGAAAACCATTTAGCATTCTGTTTTCACTAATCCAAAAGTGAAAAAGAATTAGAAAGATAACAAGGTCAGTATGTACTGGTCCCTGTCGAAAAAGCAAGTAACAATATTGTATTCGTTTGTAAGGCTCATTCTATAAAGTGTATTTTAGAAGAAATTGGATTTAATTTTACAATTGATAATTCTGCTTACACTCATACTTCTTTTCTGAGAAAGAAATTCTTCAAATCATATGTCACTTTTGAATATTTTTAATACTCCACAGACCCAAAATGAATTTGAACTACAATAAATAAAAATTAATGAATTCGAACTACTATATATATATATATATATATATATATATATATATATATATATATATAAAGCACAAAGAAATTCACTTTTACATGGATACCCACTTCCGCCCCAGCCCGGGGTTGAACTCTCGACCTACGGAATCTGTCTCCTAGCAGTACAGGAACAGCGCGCTAGACCGCTCGGCTATCTAGGCAAGTCATAAAAACTTGCTTTCGATGCCGATGGAATTCTCGCGGCGCTGCCCTACACTACACGGTCATTGAGAATAGAAGTGAGATACAGTTATTTTGATATTAGTTTTAACAGAGGATTGTTACCAATACATGTTGTAATGAAATTAATTATTATTTATAAAACACAATTTACAACAACTCTTAAACTAACATAACTGCCCTAAGTGAAGAAATATTAATATAGAAAGCACAAAGAAATTCACTTTTACATGGATACCCACTTCCGCCCCAGCCCGGGGTTGAACTCTCGACCTACGGAATCTGTCTCCTAGCAGTACAGGAACAGCGCGCTAGACCGCTCGGCTATCTAGGCAAGTCATAAAAACTTGCTTTCGATGCCGATGGAATTCTCGCGGCGCTGCCCTACACTACACGGTCATTGAGAATAGAAGTGAGATAGTTATTTTGACATTAGTTTTAACAGAGGATTGTTACCAATACATGTTGTAATGAAATCAATTATTATTTATAAAGCACAGTTTACAACAACTCTTAAACTAACATAACTGCCCTAAGTGAAGAAATATTAATATAGAAAGCACAAAGAAATTCACTTTTACATGGATACCCACTTCCGCCCCAGCCCGGGGTTGAACTCTCGACCTACGGAATCTTGCCTAGATAGCCGAGCGGTCTAGCGCGCTGTTCCTGTACTGCTAGGAGACAGATTCCGTAGGTCGAAAGTTCAACCCCGGGCTGGGGCGGAAGTGGGTATCCATGTAAAAGTGAATTTCTTTGTGCAGCAAATACAATTTATCATTGAATGAATTGCTGACTGTCGTTTTTCATACCAATTGTAAGTCTATTATTCATACACTGAATTGACGACGGATTTTTTCCGTTATTTCCTGATTATGACAACGAGCACACGGCGGGTGTGACCGGTCGGCAGGGGATACTCACTTCTCCATGGCACCTGATCCCACCTCTGATGTTTCGGAGGTCCGTGTTTGCTCCGCTCTTATTTTGTGTATTGTTTAATGGACGTTGAGATTGAATACTGTTCGTTATTTCCATATCCTTTTGTTAAAACACATTCTGAATACACACACAAATACTCTGAAGATGACATAAAAATATGCTTGCATTTCTGATTGGAAAAATCCATGTTTTTGTGGGGTTTTTTTTTTTTGAGACCAGGTCTTCAAATAATTTATTTTAATTTCTGTGGGTTCCAATTGCGCTCCATTATTAGCAGACCTATTTTTGTATTCACATAAAGCAGAGTTTTTGCAAGATTTATGCGTGAAAAGAAGAAAACACTTGATGTGGTCTTCAACTTGACATTTAGATATATCGACGACGCGTTTTCAATTAAGAATTATAGTAATTTCCATTCCTGAAGAGCTTGAGATAAAAAATACCACTGAGTCTGAAACATCTGTTTTATACCTGGATGTTTTACTTGAGAAAGATGTGTATGGTAATCTCACGCCCAGCTCTATGATTAACATGATCACTTTACCTTTTCTCTTGTCAACTTCCCTTACTCACACAGCAATAAGCCTCATCACCTGCATACTAAGTGTATATTTCTCAGTCAGTTGATTCGATACGTAAGAACATGATCTACCTATGAACATTTTCTTAAAGCAAATTTATGAAACAAGAATATTCATTACAAGCCATTATTTAAATTAGTAAGTTCTATGGTCGATACAATGACCTTGTAAGCAAATACAATTTATCATTAAATCAAATGCTGACTGACTTTGTTCCTGCTGATGATTAGTCCATTATTTTTACATTGTACATGTATTGAATATGGATTTTTACGATCATGACAAGGAGCACATGGCGGGTGTGACTGGTCAGCAGGGGATGTTCACTCCTCCACGGCACCTGATCAAACCTCTGTGTTTTTGAGGTTTATGATTGCTCTGCTTCTATTTTGTATTATTTTATGGAGTTTGATGTTGAATATTGTTTGTTATATCCAGGTATTTCTAGGTAGAATAATGACCCCCTGGTCAATATTCTACTGTGGTCACCTTTCGTCGTTACACCGGCAACTTTCGTCTAGGTTTATATGCATGTAACATAGGATCACAGGCAAAAGTAACCTCAGGTGCCCTTGCATGGGATAAAACCAGAGACCTGTGAGAATGATTAAGCGTTCAAAAATTATGTATCTCACTTATCGCATCAGAAATTTTGGGGAAAAAATGAGTGCCAATGTCCTACTAACCACTTCTGAATTAAGAAGTTTTGCTTTCAGCTACACAAATACTAGTATATCTCAAGGGCTTACAATAAGGAACAACATCATTTTCAAAGTAGTCTATTTTATACTTTTAGTGACGGGCTACGAAACGAGAAAATCTAGGTTAAAAGTAAACGACAAATACTTTTTCTCAAGAATTCATCATTGAATTGAAGCTTCTTCAACCGTTCTTGAAAAATTAAGATTTCTTACCAGGAATTTGTGCAGGAATTCTAAAGGATATTTTCCCCTAACTGCATAATACATGTATTATTTCAAAAATCGCAAATCACTTTCCTACCATAGGCAGTGTCACACATAATTTCTTTCATCCGAGCAATTTGTCTTCAGACCGAAATCTAAACAATTCGTACAGTTAATACATAATATATTTACCATACAGTTATTATTGTATTATTACAATGATTTTACTTTCGCTACTATGTTAACAGGACCTAGACGCAGTTTCAGCTTTTGAAAATTCATTTGTCATGTTTACAAATTCTCTGTAAGCTATCGGTTTTTCCAATAAGCATTAAAAAATATTTTTCGAGATACAAGGTAAATTTAGAATGCAAAACCTTTCTTATCTAAACAAATCCTCTGACATGATTTACTTTACATAGTTTAATTAGTAATATATGTTTGTTCAAAGCAGATTTTTTTGACCAAGGAGTTAGGTATAAATGTAATTAGACGGTTTTTATTAATGACGTTCGTTTTGTTGTAAATTTGGTATTTTTATATATGTTAGTCAAAACAAGACACGATCCTTGTTGACATTATGATGTTCATATTTTTTTTTTGATGATCATTGAAATTACAAACATTGAAACTGGTTTTAAAGATCTCAGTTGAAACTGTCCACGTCCATATAAAAATTATTTTCCCGTTCCCTCTCTAAATCACTTTTGTATAAATGGTCGATTGAAAATCATATGATTAAGGAATAATGCTGATCCACCAATCAAACATGAATGGGGAAAGTGAATAGTAATATAGCCTATACAATGCACAAATGTTGCGTTATCAATAAAGAACCGACACCGTCCTTAATAATCATTAACTCAATTATTTATACGATTAATTTAGCAATTTAAATTTCCCTTAATGAATACGTCACTATTTCCATATCCTTCTAACAACTATTTATAAAAAGTTAAATTATTCAAATATTGTTTAATAGGAAATGCTAGGACACATATATATCTTTATTGTACTTATCGTTCAACTCTGGAAAATACATTTCCATAGATAATTGATTTTAAAGTAAAAAATAATCAGATTGATATTTCAAATCTTCATGATTGATAATTCATATTTATAAATATTTTAGATATGATAGTTAACTCTGTACCATTTTACAGAATCGGTGCTAACAGACGCCAATTTAAACAATATTTATTAAGTATAATAGATTGGACGACAGGCTTAAAGCCTATTAATAAATACCCTCTCTATACAACAGATCAAGGTTACAATACAATGAACATAGTGGCTATTTACATTTTTAGGTCACCTGAGTAAACTCAGCTGACCTATTGCTATCCGTTTTCGTCTGTCGTCGTGCGTCGTGCCTCGTCCGTTGTGCATCGTCCGTCGTGTGTTAACATTTGAACATTTTCAGCTTCTTCTCTGCAACCACTGAACCAATTTCAGCCAAATTTGGCACAAAGCATCTATGGGTGAAGGGGAACAAAAAATGTGAATTTCATGATCCCTGCCCCGCTGGGGCCTGAGGGGTGGGGATCATGAAATTAATGCAATCTTTAAAAATCTTCTTCTTTACTCCTGGACATCAAGCAGTCAAACTATTTGCATGATTGTACGAGGGTTGATCCAAAAGTAATGTCACTGTGTCCATATATTTAATATTTGGCGTCATATTATCACATATAATGCACCAAAAGATGCATAAACATAAATCTAATCAAAATTGAGAATTTCATTTAATAATGTTCAAATGAATTCATTTTATAGATGTTTAAAACATTAAACATAGGGGGTGTCGCCGCGTCACAGCTAAACGTCACGTTTTAAAGTTAATATTGTTAGAATGAAAAAAGACAAACACATTTAAAAAAGCATCTAAAAAATCGTCTAATCGTCCAATATTTTAAAAGACAAAATTTACGTTATTTTTTAATCTTTAGTTAAAAATTAAATGAAGCATTGGTTTTTTTTACATCATAAACAGTATTGTTTATATCTTATGTATTGCAGAAAGGAAATGTCGAAATGGAATAAAATACCGAACGAGTCGTAGTGTATTTTTCCTTCAAAATCGAGATATCTCAAGTAGAAACAGTTATGATGGTAAATCAAACTCGCAGAGGAAAGAATGTTAACGAGAGACTTATTCATAGATAGTTTCAGAGATTTTGGGCGGGTAATAGGTAAATAAATGATCATTTAGGGACAGGAATACCGAAAAGATAGGAGGTCGGGTGAAAACGTTCAATGCCGTGGACGTTGTCGTAAAAGAGATAAGTGGCAGTTTGAGTATTATGAGACACTTTTCAGTTTGTCTTATGGTATTGTTCAAAGAATTCTGATGAAGGATTAAATCATAGATAAAGTGTACAATTGGTGCCAATTGTTCTTAAAGAAAATTAAATAGTTGAATGTTTTGTGTATATCATTTTTTTTTTAATAAAACGATGGGAAGGCGTTTTTAAAAGTGTGTGACGGCGCATATCAGTTTTATGACGTTATTTAGGTGCGGCGACTACCATAATCGCACTTTGTGTTTAATTCGATATTTTGAAGAGTATATATTATTTTAATTTGAATTTTTCAGGACTGATTTCAAATAAATATAGCTTCCATCATGTAAAATTTTGTTAATTTACGTCGACTAGGAGAAATTTTATCGAAGTTGTGACATTACTTTTGGATCAACCCTCGTAATCAGCATTGAGTCCTCTACCAAAATTGTGAAATTCATGGCCCTGGGGTCAGGGGTTCTAGTGCTAGGGCAGGGCTAAATAAGTATATAGTGATAATGCATTATTTCTTTGAAAATCTTCTTCTCTGCTCCTGGGTATTAGATAAACCAACTAAGTACATAGTTATGATGAGCAAGAGTGCTTCTACTAAAATTGTGAATTTTATGGCCCTAGGGTCAAGGGTTCTGGTGTTGGGGGGGGGGCTCTATTGATTATATAGTGAAAATACATGAATTCTTTGAAAATCTTCTTCTCTGCTCCTAGGTATCAAATAAACTCACTAAGTGCATAGTTATGATGAACAAGAGTGCCTCTACCAAAATTGTGAATTTTATGGCCCCGGGGTCAAGGGTTCTGGTGAGGAGGGGGGGGGGCTCTATTGATTATATAGAGAATAATACATACCCTTTTCCATATCACATCCTGTATCAGCCCGAGACACCAATATCAGCCAGAGGGCCGAAGGCCCGAGGGCTGATATTGGTCGAGGGCTGATACAGGATGTGATGTGGAAAAGGGTATGTTTTATTATATTTATTACATACTTAGTAATAAAATACAGAACACATTTAGTTCAGAAGAAAATAAGTAAATAATCATGCATGGACTTCTTACATACATGTACATAGTCTAATGTCTCATACGATTTGGGCTTGTCTCTACTTCTATTTCAATGCACTTGATCCATAATTTGAAAATATTTTATAGTATTACATGTATTTGTAAAATAAGATTAACCTTATTTTCAAAAAGTTAAAATTAAGAGAATATGAACCACCAAAAATTGTGTATGATCACAAGCACTGTTATTGTGGTTTAATTTACTACGGGTGTGATATTGACGTCACAATAGCCGTATCAGCACTGCAGGGCTGATATGGATTTGCAGGGCTGATACGGATATCAGCCCCGCAAATCCATATCAGCCCTACAGGGTTGATACGGCTATTGTGACGTCAGCCATATCGCATATGCAAAAAACCTGTATTTATTACTAAGTATGTAATAAATAGTGAAAATACATGAATTCTTTGAAAATCTTCTTCTCTGCTCCTAGGTATTAAATAAACTAACTAATTGCATTGTTATGATGAACAAGAGTGCCTCTACCAGTTTTGTGAATTAGATGACCTCAGGGTCAAGGGTTCTGGTGTTGGGGTGGGGGGCTCTATTGATTATATAGTGAAAATACATGATTTCTTTGAAAATCTTCTCCTCTGCTCCTTGCTATCAAATAAACAAACTAAGTGCATAGTTATGATAAGCAAGAGTGCCTCTACTAAAATTGTGAATTTTATGGCCCTAGGATCAAGGGTTCTGGTGTTGGGGGAAGAGGCTCTATTGATTATAAAGTGAAAATACATGAATTCTTTGAAATCTTCTTCTCTGCTCCTAGGTATCAAATAAACTAACAAAGTGCATAGTTATAATGAGAAAGAATGCCTCTATCAAAATTGTGAATTTTATGGCCCCAGGATCAAGGGTTCTGGTGTTGGGGT
>PRKT01000428.1:271309-287208 GCA_003671525.1 Saccostrea glomerata
CCCCCCCCCCCCCACTATTGGAAAAGTTGTGGAAATAAAAAAATAATAATTTTTATTGTATATAACACCCATTTGAGTTAAGCAATACATCAGAAAAAAAAACAAAATGAATGAGAACAATGAATTATATTTACAACATTCATATAGTAATTAATCCAATAAATGTTACATCGGTGTGGGCCTTCTATTTCTCAATTCTAATGATTGTTTTATGAAAGTGCAAACAGCCGGTATAACTTCAGATTTTGGACTTAGTATATATTCAAGTTTCTGTGTAGGTGATTTGGGGTAGAATGGGGAACGATTGTTTAACATAGCTTTTATAAATACATTCCTTATTTGTATATTCAAGCTAGAAGAGAGAAATGAGAATTATCATCAATAGAATTTTATGAAGAACATAATCTTTGTTCTCGAGGTATAATGACAAAAATAACGTGTTCTACATGTAATTAAGAAATTGTTTTGATTATCGTTTGCTGTTTGTCTATATTGATCAATTGTACCTGTTGTCCACGTCTTTTTCTTTCCTTCCCTTCATTTCTAACAAGACTTTCACATAGAATGGCAGTCATCAATAGAAAGCATATTGTGCATGTTAGAAATTCAGAGTAATGGTTAGACCCTCTTTTCATACTATGATGGACACCTTGCTTTGTAGAAATTAAAATACACACCCTTATTATATAAACATTTTAACCAGTACATTCGAATTTGATTAAAAAAATAAAACTTAAATTCAATCACAAATATAGATCAAATAACATAGTTGATAACGAAATAAAACAAATTCTTCTTTAAATTTCGTTTTTTTTCTTACTTTAAATTACTTTGTAATATGTTACTACATGAGACTTTCAATATTATAAAACATATGGAGAAAAATAAATGGTGAACATTTCATACCTAATTAGACTGGGTGCTGACAAACTTTAAATGGATGATTTTCCAATCATGCCTTTTTAAATGTTCAGTGATTACGCAATTGATAGCCTACACGTGTCAAAAAGACATGTAACATTACAAATATATGTATTACGCATCTAGTAATACTGCAAATTGAGTATAGTCATGCGTCGCTTTCGTTTAAAAACAACTCTAAATATAGACTATCCATATGTTATAGGAATACACATCTAAATTTATCGGTAGTTTTTAATTTATGTGTTAAGGAAGTGAATACAGTGTTCCTGAAACGCGGAAAAAAATCCCTACTTTTACTTTGAATTTGTTGATTTTTTTTTATCTGCAAAGGAAATCTGGGAGGTCGCCGAAAATTATAACCAATGTAAAATTTTACGAGCTTTTATTTGATGGCTACCTAGTTCATGCTTGTATGAAATCGTATGAGATATGTCAGTAAACATTGGGAACTCCTCAAAAATGAAAATGAATCCGATTAAGTGTGTTTGGTTTTTTTTTTGTTATACTGTGTTATTTGTATGGAATTATACTACAGATATAAAGGGATAGATTATGGGAATATGTACACTCTAAGTAGCTTTAGTTTAAAAGGCTAACATAATGAAATATTAAAAGAGGTTTATATATAGATAGATCTTTTCATATATAAAAATCGATTTCTAAATGGTGTACTTTATTTATATTCACCTGAGATTTAAACCTATGAGTCATTCTTTCAAAACGCCTAACTCGAACCATATAGGTATTTTACCTACGCTTTTCAATATGCGTCAGCTAAAATAGGAAATATTCGTTTACAAACACCGTCTGTATCAAATATACCACATGCCATTAGGTGATGTTTAAATCTATGATAACTTTGGATTGTATGTATTGTAACTGGATATGATTGAAGCGTGTAAAATTCTTTCAGTCAAACTCATAACTTATGCAGAGGAGAGCACTGACACTGACACAAAAACGGACGCCTTGATTAGTATTTTTAGCTGACCTCAACGAAGTTGGGGACTTTATGTGAAACCATCTGCGTCGGCGTCACAGACAAAGGTTAAGTTTTATGGAGCAGCTTTCTTTTTAAGTACTTCTATGTCCTATATTGATTAGACATGCATCGAATATACTTCTAGTGTGTTTCATTGTACCAGTAAAAGTTTCAGATACTGCAATTTCACCAAGGGGATGACCAGGTTAATATTTTGGAGAGGGTCAACATTTTTGCTGCAGTTTGTGGCGAAGGTGTCATGTCCAAGTAACTATGAGCACTGTCAAGACCATAAGTGCATAGATGATACATCTTAGGATGGAAACTACCAGAATTGCTTCGGATGCTGAATCTGACTTACATTTACTGGTTTAGTGAACAGGTAAAATTTCTGGGTGCAGGTTTCATTTCAAAATACTAAGGGTCCTATGATGGCCAAACTTGCATGGATGGTACATCTTAGGATTCATACTACCAGACTTGCTTCGGATGCTGAATCCGACTAACATTTCCGGAATGAGTAAACTGTTTTTTTATGCTGGTTTCATTTCCAAGAATCTATGAACCCTATGATGATCAAACTTGCATAAATTTTACATCTTAGGATTCACTCAAATGAATTTGCTTCGGATGTTGAATTTGACTTACATTTTCCAGATAATGGACCACGTAAAAGTAATGGATCAGCGGCCCATTTCACAAAAAAACCTACACATGTACATGTACAAATAAGACAAAAAGTTTATTCTGCTTATAACTTTCCCTTTTACGTTGATTTAAAAATTGTTTAATGTTTGTGAAAAGAATTCTTATGCTAGCAATTTCTAACAGAAACATCAATTTCATAGAAGTGTACAATCAACTAAAATGTTTTATCTAAGTCGTAGTTTCTTTTGTAAAACAGGCCACGGGTTTATTTCCATGAAATTATAAGGCTTATGTAAACCAAACTTGCACAAATACTGCATCAAGAGATGAAAACTCTTAATCGTGATCCAGATGCTGGATTTTAATTATGTATTCTTGGAGAAAAACTAGTGTGAAGTTTTTATTTTGGTTTATTCCAAAGTATCAGACTGAAATTGAATAGATTTTGCATTTTTTGGTGTACACTTGTTGTTTGTTAATTGTGTGACTTTGCATCACTTAAAGACAGTCAACTAAAAACAAATCTTAATATATGTTGTCAGTATTTTAAGGAATACACATTTTTATCATTGGTCTTTCTTTGATTAATGTTTTAAGGAGGTAAATATAGTGTTCCTGAAACGTGAAAAAGATCTCTACTATTACATTAAATTTGTTGATATACTTTTTTTTATTTTCACTCGCAGATATGTGATAGAGAAAGTCTTTTCTGCAAGGGAAATCTGGCATGTCACCTAAAATTTTTACGAATGTAAAATTTTACGAACTTTTACTTGAGGGCTACCGAGTTAATCCTTGAATGAAAACGAATGCGATATGTCAGAAAACTCCTGAAAAATGTAACCGAATCCGATGGAATTACTTGGTATGGAATTATACAAAGGGTCATGTGCATCACTTAAAGACAAAATTCGTGAGGTGCGCTTCGTAATCTCTGGTTACCTATGTTCTTCTTTTTTTCTAATTTGATCAGATATTTAACATTGGTCAAAAGATATGTTTTTAACTGTCAGCAGATTAGGTATATGTTATGCTTGTCATCTTCTTTATTGTAATAAAAAAAAATAAAATAAGATAAAAATGATCATGCCAGGCAAGCTAAAAATAGTTTAACTCATTGTATTAGGTGAAATCATGTTAGACAGCGAAGCTGAACACACATAACAATACACATATTTCGGTTTAATAAACAATTAAATTGTCATCGATTTAGTAGGGTATTTTAAAATCAATGGTCCAAAATCGACAACGGTAACATGATAAATGTATAATCTTGGTTTATATAGCCAAGTGAATTTTCCCTGGAAAATAGTCTCATTAAAATAAAGTGGAATGAAATTACAAGTTGATATGTTCGTTATGTGGATTTCAAAAACCATTTTCCCCAATAATTTTATCAGAACACTTGCTTATCAGAAGAAGCGCAGTCTTATAATTACGTAAAATAATACATATTCTTACAACAGTGAAATCGTTCTCACATTTGTATACGAGGGTTGTTCGAAAAGTTCGTGGACGATGTCCATATTCGTTATATTACTCACTGAAAATTTAAAAGAAGCAAATTATAATATGTAAAAATATTTGTTTTGTTGATGTGTGAAGTTTTATATCATTCGATTTAACACAAATAAATTTACTTCATTTTAAAATCAACATGTTTTGTACCCGCGGAGCACACAAAACGGCAATGTAACGTCAACACATAGTGTCGATAATTTATAATAGATACTATACCTATACATTTCACACAGACTATTCTAATGCCCATTCATTAAATTCTTTTTTCTAATACTTGACATTTATTTTTTAAGAATTGATCTAACAGTATAATTTCCTTTGTTAAGGTTTTAATTTCTTTTGGTTCTTAACTGTGCTTTCACAGGATAAGTTTTATCCAAAATTTAAAGTTTTGTTCTGATGTTTACAGTAAAACCGTTTCTTCACAGGACTTCTTATCCGATACAGAGTCTCTGTCACTCAAATATTGTCTGTACAATTTGTACACACATGCATAACTCGCTTGTGACATATTTTCTTGATTCCTTCAACATTTTTAGAGTTTATTCAGGATTTTTCCTGAGAAAAACACAATATTGCTTCGGTATCTTCTGCTCCGTGACGTTCTAAAACGTCATCGTTTTGTCGTTTTCAATAAGGACTACTTATCTTCTCAAGATGATTTCTTTTCAACAAAGCAAAATATAAAACCATAATTTGGTACACGTATCGATGTTACAATTCTTAATTTGAATTTTTAGGTTGTTTATCGTTTTTCCTCCATTTTACACAGAATATGACTATAGACATTATTTATTGTATTGTATGTAACTGACTAAATTTTGACCTGCTCCGCGATCCGATTTTTGCATTTTTAAAATCTGGATAAGTTTTTAATCAGCCGTAATATTTTGTCACAATTAATACACATCATTTGGATTTATTGTTAAAACATTTCTACCAAATTTGGATAACATATGACGTCAAATAAAAAAGATATGACAGTTGTCCACGAACTTTTCGAACAACCCTCGTATTTAATATATGACTGTATGCATGGAAATAAATGACGTGTGATACATAAATTAGAGCAATTTTGATGACTATAAACATATCTACACCTAGTTGCAGAAATGTGATATCATGAAATTTATTTCTTTACGTTTTTACTTCGGTATTCTCCGTGAAACTTCGTATCTTAAGAAACTGGTTTTTCATGCACGAGCGATTTAGCGCTCACTATAAATACTTTTACCAGGGAATGTTCGATTAATGCGACATTCGTTACAAAGAATCGCAGGTTATTTTGTGTCTTTGGCATGTTTAGATTACAAAGTTTTATTTTCAAGTTCAACTTCTAAAAGAGATATTCCTTAAAAACAACGTACAGAGACAAGCTTCAATTCTGGACAGGATTTTGATGTCATTGACGCTGTCAGTTTATTAAACAGCAGTTTCAGCTCAACGAGGAGAGATTGCGAGGTTCAGAATGAAGTTGAGTATAATAGTCATTTATTAGACTATAAATCTGACTTTGACAGTGTCTGCTTAAAATTCAATTGTTTCAGTTTAAGATCGTTAAAAAAAAAAAAAGCTCTTGAATTATAAAAATGCTATAAAACAAAACAATAACATTTTAAATGTTATCAAATTTGGTTAGAGTATAGAATTCATCGATCTTTACTTAAACCGTGCGGACGTGTTTTTGGTGCTCCGCTATAAGGCCTGTATTCTCTTGTGTTTCTCATGGTTTTGTGAAAAGATTTTGATAGAATCTCTGTGGATGTCTTATAGTGGGTGAGTTTGTGAAAAATTATTTGAAAAATTATATGAAATGGGAGAAAGGAGACGCCGGAAAAAGAGAAGAAAGGGGTCGACTGGGAACGTGAGTGAAACTCATGTAAGTGTAAGCGAAGGTGAAGGTGAAAACTCTTCACTAATGAACGCATTGGAGTCGGCGAATCGGATATTGTATGGGACACCTAATGATGATCAAAATACATCTACGCCTATTGCCACAAAACCCAGCGTGGAAGCGAATGACGATATAAGACAGCAAATTTGTGAAAACACTAAAATGTTAAATATGATTTTGCAGAAGCTGCATATTTTAGATGAGATTCAAGCCAAACTATTGCGAATAGATAGTGATGTGACAAGCATTAAACAACAGGTCAGTGAAGTCACGAATAAAGCAAGTAAACTAGAACATTCGGTAACCTTTATATCGGATACAATTGATGATATACAGAAGCACGGAGTTGTAAACGCAATTAGAAACAAACTGTCTGTTGTGGAGGCTAAAACGACTGATCTTGAAAATTCAGCGCAGAATACTCATAGTCGGTTATCAGATATCGAAAACCGTGAGGTTGACGTACAAGCAGTGAGGAATGTTATATCAAAACTTGACTGTGAAATGAAACGACACTCGACTATGATTGAAAGTATGGCGCGCTGTCTGGACAATGTAAGGAGAGAAAAAACACAAACAGATGAACGCATAACAGGCTTGCAATATCATACAATGAAAATGAACTTGGTATTCACAGGATTATGGGGTGAATCAAGAGGCGAGAACACAGAGCAGAAATTGCGTGCGTTCTTAATGAACGAATTAGACATTGACTACCACATAGAATTTGTAAATATACACAGATTTGGCAGATTCCAGAGAGGAAAACCCAGACCAATTGTCGCACGTTTCATATACCAGGCAGACATTGACGCGGTGCTGGAGAGGGCCAACTGGCTGAGGGGGTCACCATATAGAATCCATCGTCAGTTCCCGGCTGCAATGGACGAACGACGCAGGTCTCTGATTCCCGTGATGAAACAGTTTAGAGAAGATGGTGCAAATGTTAAACTTGTACGCGATCGTTTAATCGTGAATGGTCAAGTATACGACCCAGACAGTTATGAATACGCCGATTGCGAACAAACAGAACCTATGAACTATGCTCGAGCCGTGCAGAGTGGCACAAACACCAGAGATGCATCTGATCCGATCCGATAGGGACGCGCGGCCGCAAAGCCCAGGACAAATACGGACCAGTACGGAAGCGGCCAGGACTGCCCATATGGTCTAAATATTTTCTCTTGGAATGTAAACAGGTCAATTGTAAATAAGCTAGAGGATGAGAATTTTGTTGAAGTTATTCGAAAATATGATATTGTATTTCTTTCTGAATGTTGGATTGATAAAAACTATAATTTTTCAGATCATATTTTAAGTACAGTATTTGACATAAATTTATTTCACAGGAGTAAAGGAAAAGGTGGGGGTCTTATCTTATTGATCAAGAAACACCTAGCTAACAGTATACATATTTTGAAATGTACATATGATACGGCTATTTGGATTAAAATAGACAAAAGCCTTGTTGTATGCCCTAAGGATGTATTTATATGTTTGTTGTATATTCCACATGAAAATAACGTTTATTATAATTTGTATGATAAGAATATTTTTGAGGAGTTGGAATATGATATGTTAAATTATAGTGAATTGGGATTAATTGGTCTAATTGGAGATTGGAATAGTCGGGTGGGTACTCAATTAGATTACATAGAATCTGATAAAATTACGAATGTGTTACATAGAACGCTGGATGATATTTTTAGTTATGATTCAGATAATGAAATGCCAGTGCGTTTAACAGAAGATAGTAATACTAATAATTTTGGTAAACGTATGATTGAAATGTGTAAATCTTTTGGTTTGAGAATATGTAATGGTCGAAAGCCAGGAGATATTAACGGTAAACTGACTTTTTTTAATCACCGTGGATGTAGTGTAATAGACTATGCAGTAGTTGATTATGAATTGTTTGGTCATTTAGTCGATTTTAAAGTTCTTGATTTTAATGAATGGTCTGATCACGCACCAATATTCCTTACTTTTAAAAAATGTGTGGAAGAACCACTAGACCAAAATTCTCAGAATTTCAATAGGATAAGTGGTACAGGTTACTTTTATAGATGGAATCAAGATAATATATCTGAAATGAGAGAGAATTTACAAAGTGTTTTACATGATTTAGATGGTATAGTATCCTCTATGGAGAATGGTGTCGATGTCTCAGAATCTATCTCT
Source organism: Saccostrea glomerata (assembly GCA_003671525.1). Classification (NCBI taxonomy): domain Eukaryota; kingdom Metazoa; phylum Mollusca; class Bivalvia; order Ostreida; family Ostreidae; genus Saccostrea; species Saccostrea glomerata. The sequence goes on from PRKT01000428.1 coordinate 279,460, forward strand.
AATTTTACACATTGTCTGAACGGGGTTTTTGACCCATATTGTAAACATAATATTTGTAATAAACAAAAACATATGGAAGTAGTTACGAATAAACCCTGGTTTAATGAGAGATGTAAAGAGCTGTATAGAATTTACAAAGAGAAACTTTTCATATTCAATGTATGTAGAAGTCACTTTAATAGACAATTATTGATTGAATGTAAAAACGATTATAAAAAATGTATGAATAGATTTCTCACTAAACTAAAGACAGGCATGCCAAATAAAATTCTCTGCACATTATTTAATTTAGGCAGAGACTCAATCCGACGGGCCATTGCATCAGCGCGGAAGTACCTTTCACAACATTTTGTGCCATCACATCTGGGTTTTGGGCATATAGGCAGAGAAGAAATAATATCATCGCATACAAGACCGATAGCACAATCATTATTTGGTGGAGGCAAGTTTCCAGCTATATTAGTAGCTGACGGAACTTACATCTACATTCAGAAGAGTTTACAGTTCAAGTTCCAACGCAAGTGCTACAGTTTACATAAACATCGTCCGCTGGTAAAACCAATGGTTTTTGTTTCTACGACTGGATATATCCTTAGTGTGATTGGCCCCTACTGCAGTGATGGCAAAAATAGTGATGCTCAAATTATGAAGCACATAATTGGAAACGATATTGAAGACTTTAAACAGTGGATTTGTGAAGAAGATGTCCTTATCGTTGATCGAGGTTTTAGAGACTCTGTTGAATTGTTGGATGAACTTGGTGTAAGAACCGAAATGCCATCATTTATCCAGAAAGGTGAATCTCAATTGCAAGTGGAAGAGAGCAACACCACAAGACTCATTACGAAAATACGATGGATCGTCGAATCTGTGAATGGCCGCATAAAACAATGGAAATATCTTGACCGGGTTCATCCAAACAGTCAGATACCATATATTGCTGATTACGTAAAAATCGCTTGTGTCTTGATGAATAAGTACTGGCCAGAAATTAACACAAAGGATTCTGTAAAGGAAGATCAACTGGGCTGTAAAATGCTATATCTCTCCAAACAGCAAAATGTCCTTCATGAGAGAATCATCTCTGAGGGTCTAGACAAACGATCGTGCAAATGGGAAAAAATCACTGCCTCTTCTGTGCCTGACTTTCCGAGATTAAGTGAAGAGGATATTCGAAATCTGACTGTTGGTGTGTACCAATGGAAGCTTGCACCCTGCTACACAAGAGAGCACTTGGACAGTGACGGCAGTTTTGACGTTCTGGTATGCAACCACGAGCCAGACCTACTTTGCGCCAAAATACAGTCAAGGCATGTGTCGTCGAAAGGCTACAAAGTTAGGGTTCAGTATAGTGAAGTCCAAGTTGTTAGCTGGTACTGTCAATGTAAAGTAGGAACCCGTGTTGTTGGGACATGTTGTCATGTTACTTCCCTTATATGGTATCTTGGGATCGGACGTTACAGTGACAGTACTTTTGAGAGTGTTCGAGATTGGAGCAAATACCTACTTGATGTGTAGGATATTCCAGAGCCATTGACCGTAGATGAAAGCGAGAGGGAAAATGAGAATGATGAAGAATAATTTTGTGCAATTAATTTTACAACCATTTTGAAGTAAATATTAAGCTGTTAATTGAAAAACCTTTCTATTTTTTTTAGAAAAACAAAGCGAGTATTGCAAATTCAGAACGTCCTGAAAACTCATAGTAATGGTTCCCAATTTTTAAAAGTGGAGTCTTGTTTGATCGATTCTATACCTTTTATGTACATGTATTAACTAAATTAGATTTTACGTTTCTAAATTCTAAAATAAAAATGGAAAGGAAAAAGAAACTTTAAGATAAAGAAAACCCAATTAAAAATTAATGTGCGATCTTTAGATTTATGGTAACGTCAAACCATGACGTTATAGGTATAATAACGTCGACGTCATGTCATTTATTCAGAAAACAATGCCATATTTAATCGACAGAAGGAAAAAAACTAGAAAAAATAATGCTAAAATATAAATTGTTTAATCATTTACAAACCCTAAGGTATTATTTGAGAATTTTTTATTTATTTCTAACTTGAGGCGGATTTTTGCCCTTAGAGCCCTTTCTTCTTTTGGTCCTCCCTCTTTCCGGAAAAAAATGAACTGCGCCTGAAATGCAGCTTTCTCAATGATTTCATGTAGTTAAAATTGGTACATGCAAAAATTTCAAGAAAAGATATGATTCCACACAAAAAAACATGTAGAGTTCTAAATTCTAAATTTAGCTTCTTTGAAAAATGGGTTTTTTTTGCGTTTTAGAGCTTCAAGTAATTTAATCAGTGTGAAAATTTAGTTGCTCATGAGATGTATGGCCGGTTTTTAAGAAGACGGACATCTGAGTGTGGGCAATTAATTTCGTCAATACTTGAAAGCATTTAAACGTTAAATAGAGTTAAATTGGTCCAATCCCTTTCATTCACATTCTTTCTTTCTACAAGTTTGTATTCCTGGATTCATATAATTCATGTACATGTATTTGACGTGTTAAAGTGGTGCAGACTATACTTTGTATATAATACTCCGTAATAACTATTCATTTGCAAGATTGGTAAAATGGGTGTTGAACGTTTGTCCTTTGTTGGTGTTAAGGTTATTAATAATGTCAGTCATACCGGGTATTTGGCCCTACGCTTAAATGCAGCATGCATTGTTGGTCCAATGTTGGCCCTCCAATTACTGTAGAAGTGGAAAACATTACGGTGTTTTTAATTTCACTATGTTCACGATTTAAGAATTTTCCGCGAACTTTAAACCATCGTGATTATTATTTCACGTCATTTCTACCTATACATAGTCATAGTACCTGAATATTTACTAACCATTCTCCGTGAAATTTAAACCACCGTGAAAGGTAACTTTCTAACAAACCGTGAAATTTTAGACGCGTGAAATTAAAAACGTCTACAGTACATTAATTCATCACTATATCTATTCATAGCAAAATATATTCGGTAGACTAGTAATACTTGAAGGAAAACTTTTTTGTTGCAAATTTTCTGTGTATATATAAATTCGTTATACGGATATAACGAATTTCGGACAAGCAAAGTAAATTAATTCACAGGTCCCTAGGATGTCAATATAACCGAGTTTTACTATATTACATTTTAGTGCTAAAACGAAAAAGACCCTGAGTTGGAAATTGGGTGGTGGTGGTGGGTATGGTGTGTAATAATTATTTTTTTCAAATGTTTGAATGAGGTTCTGAATATTTTGCCACCTTTCTGTTTAACTTGGTACACTATTGGACTTGCATTTAGAGCGCTGACTTTTACATTTGACAGCTTACTTTTACACAAGGAAAATTAAACAAGAAACTCTCTTACGATATAAATATTTAGCTCAATCCTGTACCTCTGTGATACAGGTTCATGGGTTTGAATGTCGAATTAAACCATCAAATGTAGCGGTCAGTGCTTCTTGCAATAGTCCATGATATGTCCATTTCTTTGGAAGGCGGACATACCACTTTATATCTTTTTGGTTGGGGTGGAGAGGGGGGGGGGGTAAGGGGTTTTTATAGAAACCGATATTGTCTAGTATGCAGAGTGATCTTTAAGATAGGTAAGAATTAATTTTGAATTTCAAGATACCTTTATTTAGTTTAAACTTTTTTTTTGTAGTCGGTGTAGGCAATTACGATGTGTGGAAGACAAAGATATCTGGTGAGTTTTCATCTACAAAGAGGAAAAATCAATTTGTTTTTGGAATAGCTACAGGAAACTTCATAATGTTGATTCTCATATAGTTTTTTATTACAAATATAACAAGCTATCAAGATGTCGATAAGAAGAGTTTCCTTTTAAATTCATTAACTTCAAGTTACATTTTAACGATCTAGGCCATAAACTGGTATTAAAAACATCCCAATATCGACTACACACTTTCCCTACGATAGCAGTCTTTTTAAAACTCAAATCGAAGAAATGACCTTGCTTGGAACCCATCCCCCAACCCCCTCTCCCCCTCCCACCTTTCCACTATTTGAAAAGTAGGAAAGGCGTGTATTTGAAGAAAATAAATTTATAGAAAATATTCTAGCAACCCATTGAGTGTGTGTGTGTGTGGGGGGGGGGGGGGGGGGGGGGGGGTTCGTAAAAAAACGAATAAGATCACATCTACTGAAGATTAATGAGGGCCCTAAGGGGTAATAAATCTGCATCTGCTACACCAGGACAAAGGTTTATTTATATGCTTACAATATGATCAAGGTCATAGGCGCGGATATGGTTTCTTTAATTATCAGTTAGACGGGATACTATAGATGTCAAATAATCGAAATTTAATTTTCACTGTTAACTAAACAGTACCATTTTTTTTTATTATTTTGAAAGTATGCATGTATTATCGTTGAATCTGCTGACCAATTTAATATCACCGATATATTTATAAAAGACTTCTATAAATATCCCCGCGTTAAGAACTATATATACTAGTTGTTTAGTGTAGAAAATTTTTATGGGCTTTTTTATGCAAATGTATTGATATAGATGTGTTTATATTCTCTTTCCCAAATGAAAAGCTAGAAGTGTAAATATTTGGATCGATCAGATTGCAAACTCTTTTTAGCCTTCTTTCTACATAGAATATAACAATTTTGTTTGATGTATTTATGATAGTACGTAGTATTTCTTAGTGATTAAATGAAAATCATTATTTTAAATTATTTATATTGTGCATACAGTGCTGTAATCAATAACTTATTTAATTTTTAGATCAGTTTTCCACACTGACTGATGACGAGGTGTCCGTGTTATTCTGTTTTCTGTGTTCTGACTCCGGTCCTCCTGACTTCACTGACACAGAGTGGCTGGACAGGCTTAATGGGATACGACAGAAAATTTACGGTATAACGTATAATCCTGTAACACGTGAGGAAGCACAACAGACTCTGGACAGACTGAAGTCACGTGATTACCTTTGGGAAGATCAGGACAAGATAACGGAGGACACAAAGGATGAGACGATGTATAGGATAGCACCAAGAAACATTAATATACCATTCTTTTACAGTAGTTATGACACAGCCAGTGTGTACCTGAGATCAATGAGATACAACAGAAAACCTGGAGAGAAGTGTGTCATTAGTATTCACAGTGCCCTTGATTCCTTACTGATACTCCGTCTACAGATGAACATCCTGACTCACATCACCATGGACGACAAGAGTATATATGATGAGATACATCAGATATGTAAGTAAATTCAAAGAAATGCTTTATATTGTACGATGTTTTAATTTGATGAAAGAATTTATTGAATTCCTATAAATCTGACAGAGTCATCATAAAATATTGTTATGTTGGATATTGATCAATATCAGGTACATTCATGTGAATATTTGTTTTATAACTGAAAATCATGTGTCTCTTACATCGTACTTGTTTCAAATTATATTTATATGAATAGTTATTATAAAAGTACTTTTAAAATATTAATATACATTATTCATTCTCTTTGACAGTGAATATCCCAGACAATATACTGAACGAAGATGAAGATAAATGGAAACAATTTCTAACGGATCTAACAAGAGAAGGGGAGGCTGTACATTACAGAGGACGATCACATGACAGTGTATATCACGTGACGTTGCTCTGGAGATACGAGCACTGGGCGAGACCTGACATCGTGAGATCCTGTATAGGTCTACATCCACACAATGATATTTATATCATAGACAACAAACCTTACAGAAAACCAAGTACGAAGAAAGGTTTAGTGATGTTTTATTTTGATTTACAAACATGTAAACTTAGGCTCATTACAATTTTTTGCACGTAGTAATCTTTTATAGACTCTCCCATTCATCTGATTATATGTAAGTATAAGACACCAGGCAAATGGATGGGTATCCCGATCATTACATAATCATCCTCTTTTCAAGAAGAAAAAGGGGGGGGGGGTAACTAGACAGTCCCTGTCTGGTCAACATTTATTGTTCAAAATTGGTACGGATAAGATAAAAATATGCTGGAACAGAAAAAAGTATGTACAAAATATAATAACTAAGACATAAAAAGTATGCATAAACAATATATAATCATGTTATCAATTTGAAATTATCTCAATAAAACAATTTTAAAAAATATTATTTCCACTGTTTCAGTCTTTTCTAACGGAAATATAGATCGCTCAATTAAAAATAAAAGCGTGTTGTTTTAATTTGTTGCTACGGTTTCTTGTACTCGAAATGCCATGTTTATTAGTATTCCGTTTGGATATACCTTTTCTACAATTTTTAGGAGAACTCCGTAACAATCCACCAGATATCAGGTGTCTACTGTATTCTCTGCTGTTAAATGAGAAAAATCACCTGAATCTCAATGAAAAATCCCACAAGATCACAAGAGACAAAATCAAAGACAGATATTTCCCTGGTATTGCTAATGACTGGTTGGTAGATTTACCTAAAGAAATAACAGAAACCCAGAATGGCATGATAACCTTTATATCAGACGACATTCGACATGACGTCATGTACGCCTTTGTTACGGAGTGTCTGGTGGAGGACAGTGATCTGGAGTTTTTCTTGACCACGGCGTCACGTGACGTAATCTCAGAATACTGCCGGTCCTGGGAGTATGAGAGGAGTGAGGGAGAGAGATGTCTGTATGTACCGTACAGACCGAAGAAGATGTGCGACCTCTTTATAGACAAACTACAGTTGGACATCATCTCACACTGTACCGTGTCTGACAGAATGATTCATGACAGGATCAGTAAACGTTGTGAGTATAAATATGTATTAGCATTTCCTAGATAGATTTCTCTTTTTCTTAATCATGTTAATTTTGTTCTGAAATTAGATATTATTTTTATCTAAAAGAACAAAGGTTTTCATGCCTTTAACCATTACCCTATTCTCTCAACTTCCAGTAGGGATTAGGCTTTTTAGTAACTGCAGATCTGTAGCTCTCCGAAAAAATATATATTGATAGACTTCCGGTCTATGAATACATATTTTTTCGGAGAGCGACAGATCTGCAGCTAGCTTTTTTATTGAATTTTATATGATTAGCAATCTTTAGAAGAGGGTTTTTATAACAATTGTTATCAATACATTCGGAATATTTTCATAAATTCTTATACAGAGACCTAAGAAAAGTTAAAAAGTGTCAAATCGGAATTTTTTATATCCTCCTCTAGGTCAAAGATTTTTTTTTTTTTCATTTATGTCAAATTCATTTGAACAAACAAATAATGACCCCAGTATTACTTTTCTTTATTAACGCAACGCTGTTTAATATGAACTTGATAAAAATAATAACCTTGGTAATGAAATGTAATGTAATGAACCTGCTCTTAGTTAGTATATTTTGAATATTTCTAAGAACTATGGACTCTAACTCCTGATTTAATTTGGGTATTAAATGTTAGTTTTATACAAAGAACAGTTCTATGGTAATTGATCAATCATTTTCATTCCAGCGCTATATATATAGTCAATTACCATTAATTCCAGCACTTTAAAAAAGTGTGTGTGTGGGGGGGGGGGTGTTAGACGATATTTTCTAGCGAAATCGAACTTTCAATAGTGTTGAATATCATATGATGTATCTCATATCTTTTCTGATTTTTTACGCAAATAAATAAAAGATATATAAAATAATAGAATACAGTTATTTAGTTGTAAATAGCTTTAAAATTGGTGAAAAATCAGCATTTTTCTTTTTTGTCTATAAATAATGCCCCCCCCCCCCCCCCCCCCCCCCC
>PRKT01000428.1:287224-340746 GCA_003671525.1 Saccostrea glomerata
CCCCCCCCCCCCCCCCCCCCCGTGAAACACAGTCAGCTTTGGTAATGACAGCCCATGCTACCTGTTAAAAGGAATTTTTGTTTCACAGGGGGGGGGGGAATTTTTAGAAATATTTTCCGTTTTCCGGTGATTTCAATAGTGAAAAACACAAGTTTTAGCAAAATTATAGAGTTATCTCTCTTTGGTATCCCAAATAAGTAACGTTTGTATGATAATTCATAGGAATATCTATAAATATTTCGAAAATCATTGGAGTATGTCAACTTTTGAGAATTGACTTAGAGATAACAGTTTAAAAATCATGGAAAAATAAATCGAGAACAGAGTGCAATTTTTGTGCTCAATGAATCGAACTAACAGTTTTTTTAGGTCACCTGAGTCACTCAGGTGACCTATTTCTATCTGTTTTCGTCCGTCGTGTGTTAATATTTTAACATTTTCAGCTTCTTCTCTGCAACCACAGAACCAATTTCAACCAAACTTGGCACAAAGCATCTATGGGTAAAGGGGAACAAAATTTGTGAATTTCATGGTCCCTGCCCTCCTGGGGCTTGGGGGTGGGGCAAAAACCTCTAAAATGAATGCAATCTTTAAAAATCTTCTTCTTTACTCCTGGACATCAAGCAGTCTAACTGTTTGCATGATTGTGATCAGCATTGAGTCCTCTACCAAAATTGTGAAATTCATGGCCCTGGGGTCAAGGGCTCTAGTGCTAGGGCGGGGCTAAGTAAGTATATAGTGAAAATGCATTATTTCTTTGAAAATCTTCTTCTCTGCTACTGGGTATAAAAGAACCAACTAAGTACATAGTTATCAAAAGCAAGAGTGCCTCTACCACAATTGTGAATTTCATGGCCCCAGGGTCAGGGGTTTGGGTGTTACAGCGGGGCTCTATAGATTATAAAGTGAAAATACACGAATTCTTTGAAAATCTTCTTTTCTGAGCCTGGGTATTAAAAAATCTAACTAAGTGCATAGTAATGATGAGCAAGAGTTCGTCTACCAAAATTGTGAATTTTATGGCCCCAGGGTCAGGGGTTCTGGTGTTAAGGCGGGGCACTTTAGATTATAGAGTGAAAATTCATGAATTCTTTGAAAATTTTCTTCTCTGTTCCTGGGTATTTAATAAACTACTAAGTGCACAGTTATGATGAGCATGAGTACCTCTACTAAAATTGTTAATTTTATGGCCACAGGGTCAGTGGTTTGGGTGTTAGGGTGGGGCTCTATTGATTATATAGTAAAAATACATGAATTCTTTGACAATCTTCTCTGCTCCTGGGTATCAAATAAACTAACTAAGCACATTGTTATGATGAGCAAGAGTATCTCTACCAAAATTGTGAATTTTATGGCCCTAGGGTCAGGGGTTCTGGTGTTAAGGCGAGGCTCTATAGATTATATAGGTAAATAACATGACTTCTTTGAAAATCTTCTTTTCTGCTCCTGGGTATTAAAAAAATTACAAAGTGCATAGTTACCAAAGTTGTGAATTATATGACCCCAGGGTCAGGGGTTTGGGTGTTAGGGCGGGGCTCTATTGATTATATAGTGAAAATACATGAATTCTTTGAAAATTTTTTCTCTGCTCCTAGGAATTTAAATAACCTAAGTACATAGTTATGATGAGCAAGAGTACCTCTTCCAAAATTTTGTTTTTATGGCCCTAGGGTCAGGGGTTCTAGTGATAGGGTGGGGCTCTATTGATTATATAGTGAAAAAAACATGAATTCTTTGAAAATTTTCTTTTCTGCTCTTGGGTAATAAGCAGATGAACTACCTATATAGTTATAATGAGCAAGGACCCTGATCATCCTGCATTGTGAATATCAAGGCCCCAGGGTGAGGGGTACCATAGGGGGGGAGTGAACTTAGATACTGAAACTGGATGAATTGTTTGAGATCTGCTCCTTGGTATTAATCAAATATTTTCAAAAATAGTGCAATATGAGGATATAGGCCTAAGGGTCAGGGGTCCATATGTGATAGAGGCATTACTGATTATTTCTGAATATTCCTGATTACTTGAAATGCTTATTTTGTTCCCCTACCCTGCCTATGGAAATTAAGCAATCTAAGCAACTGCTAAGTGTATTGTAATGATGATCAATGGTGCCTCGTTGAAAACTGGGAATGCCATAGCATCTGGCTTAAAATATGAACCAAATTAAATCACTGAAAAGTTGTTGCATAATGCTCAGGAGACCTATAAGGCCCATGGGCCTCTTGTTTCAATGGGTGGTTCTGTAGCTCTCCGGTCTATCAATATGTATTTTGTCGGGGAGCTACAGATCTATAGCTACTAGTGAACAAGATAACACCAACCCAACCAATCCGAATATAAACCCTTGGGTTGAAGATTTTTTTTTAAGTTTTTTTTTTTATAAATTATTCTTTTAGCGCATACATACTATGTATTTACACATTTACAATGTATTCAATATGAATTATGAAAATAAGAAAAATCATAATACTGCGCGGAAATTATTTTTTTTGTGTGTACGGAGATAATCCATCCCCAATCATACCTTCTCATCTACCCTCAATTTATATACAATTATAGTCTTTTGATGAGGTCAGTCCCTCGATATATAGACCTTTGAGAAAGCATATCAACCGAGCTCGAAGTGCGAGGTCGATATGCTTTCTCAAAGGTCTATTTATTGAGGGATTGTACCGAATTAAAAGGCTACAATTGTTTTATTATTTTTTATCACTTATTAAGAATTGTCTTAAAATCATTCTTTAAAATACTCAGTACTTTCTCATACAAGGCATTGTTACGTCATTGAATTATGACGTCACAGTAATGAAAACCAGCTGCAGTGTCTGTTTTTAGAAACATCCAGTCAATAAAGACTATTGTTGCTTCACAGAAGAACGTTTCCAATTTTAGAAACAGCAGGTTTATGTATTTTTAAAATAAAACGACCCAGTCTGTAACACTTTTTATACTTGATCATGTGACCCAGTTTGAGCCAATAAGATAGTTGGAACAATATAAAAAAATAATACTATAAATTATATGCCACTGAGTTGGGTTTCAAAGATGCTTATCTAAAATATTCAATCACTTTTTGAACCTTTACTATTTTAGCTTACCCGAGCCAAGGGCTTGCAATTGTGAGCTTTCTTCGGTTATATATATATATTTCCAACACCCATGCTTCTTTCAGGCTATCCGTTCACATCCGATATATACGAACACTGAGCTAACTTGTGCGTATTTAAATTTTTGGGGTATACTTTGTATAGCGGGGCTAAACTTTTCATATGAATGTGCGCTGTGAACAAAAATAAATAAATATGAACTAAAAGATGACATTGACTCTAAAATGCGCAACATTCTCACTCTAGAACATGTATATAAACTTCATCCTTTTTCATTCACCTTTCTTAGTCATATAATTATGTCTCCCCTTGGGGAGACATATTATTTTTGTCAATTTTTAAGGTCTTCCGTCTCCAACAAAAGACCTTCTTGTTATTCTTCGGTTTCTTTTTCCCTATTATTATTAATATTAAGGTCTTCCGTCTTCAGCGGAAGACCTTATTGTTTTTCTTCGGTTTCTTTTTCACTTTTATTATTTTTTTTTCTTACCGATTTTGTGCACGCTATTTCTCGAAAACGGCCAAACAAAATCTAATGAAACTTTCAGGACTTATGGAACATTACTTGAACCTTATGCGTTTTTTCCGCTTTGATGACGTCACTTCCGGTCTAGAGATATCGTCGATTTTCTGATTTTTAAGGGTCATTTTGTCCACAGTTTTCCCGAAAAAGGGCTCTAGATAGAAACTTTAAACTTTGAGGTTAGGTAGAGCTTAGTTTGGAAAGGTGCATAAGGTATATAAAATTTACCGGAAATGACGCACGTCGGCGCTCGGTATGGCCCGACAATAGTCGTATCTTGAATTTCAATTTTTTTACACCTTTTCTACGATAAGTTTTGACCTGAAAATATTTTGTTAACACATATTGAACAAAAGAAATGTAGAATTTCAAGACCTTTCAAATGATATCTCGAAAAAAGGGCTAGCCCCTAAATTTAGGGGCCTGAAGGGGCCTAAAGTTTTTATTTTATATCTCAAAATCTGTAAAGAATTTTTAATACATTAAAGAAGCAAATTTGTTCAAAATGTCAAGCTTAATGTATTGGCGTCGTCAAAATTCGTCCGGCGATGTCACTTCAGACCAAACCGGAAGTAGTCGGAAAACGCAAATTTTAGCCGTTTTTGACACGTTTTTAAGTAACAGATGTGTCTGGGACAATAAAAATTTATTTTCCGTCTGTCGTCGTCACTTCCGGTCACACCGGAAGTAGCAAAAAATGGCTTATTTTTGCATTAATTAACATAGCTTTAGAGGATTCAAGCTATTTCTGGGCGTTATTTCTCACTTTTGTTAAAAATAAAATCTACTTCCGGTCAAACAGGACGGAAGACCTACTCGTTGCTTTGCAACGAGCTCGGCTCTAGTTAAGGTCTTCCGTCTTCAGCGGAAGACCTTCTTGTTATTCTTAGGTTTTTTTTTCACTTTTATTAAGGTCTTCCGTCTTCAGCGGAAGACCTTTCTGTTATTCTTAGGTTTCTTTTTCACTTTTATTATTGTTTTTTTTTTCTTACCGATTTTGTGCACGCGATTTCTCGAAAACGGCTTGATGGATTTTCATGAAACTTTCAGGACTCATGTATCATCACTTTAACCTTATGCGTTTTTTTTTTCTTTTTTGATGACGTCACTTCCGGTCTGAGATATTGCTGATTTTATGAATTTTAAAGGGTTGTGTTGTCCAGAGTTTTTCTGAAAAATGAGTTGAGGTAGAAACATGAAACTTTCAGGCCTATGTCTGTACATGTGCCTTTCGTATTTGGCTTTTTCCGGAAACGACATACGTCGGTGGTCGCTATGGTTCGAAAAATGGTCTATCATGAATTTGAAAAATTTCAACACTTTTTCAACAGTATCTATTTACCTGTAAATATTTTATCAAAACATATAAAATAAAAGTGGTTAAGAATGTCACGATCTTTCAATGGATATCAATGATAAGGGGCTGGCCCTTAAAATTAAGGGCCTAGAGGGGCCGAAAGTTTTTTTCCTTGTATCTCAAAACGTATTCAGAATTTGTAAAACTTCAAAGAAGCAAAGTTGTTCAAAATGTCAAGCTTAATCTATTGGGGTAATCAAAAAACGTCCGGCGTCGTCACTTCCGGCCAAACCGGAAGTAGTCGGAAAATGCGTATTTTTGTCGTTCTTGACAAGTTTTTTGGTAACATATGACTCTGGGAGCATAAAAATTAATTTTCTGTCCGTCGTCGTCACTTCCGGTCATACTGGAAGTATCAAAAAATTGATTATTTTTGCATTAATTAACATAGCTCTAGAGGATTCAAACCATTTTGGTGTGTTATTTCTCATTTTTGTTAAAAATGAAAGCTACTGCCGGTCAAACAGGACTGAAGACCTACTCGTTGCTTTGCAACGAGCTTTGCTCTAGTTATTAAGGTCTTCCGTCTTCAGCGGAAGACCTTCTTGTTATTCTTACTAGGTTTCTTTTCCACTATTTTTATTATTTTTATTGTTTTTTTTCTTACCGATTTTGTGTACACGATTTCTCAGAAACGGCTCGCTCGATTTTCATGAAACTTTCAGGACTGATAAAGCATCAAACAAAGCTGATATATAATTTTTTGTTTTGATGACGTCACTTCCGGTTTTGAGATTTTTGCGATTTAGTGATTTTCAGGGGGTCAGTTTGTCCGCGAGTTTTCTCAAAAACGGCTTTAGATAGAAACTTGAGTTTTTTGAGCAATGATAGAGCAATGTCTGTAGATATGACATACGCATTTCATTTTAACCGGAAGTGCTGCACGCCGACGCTCGCTATGGTCCAAAAATGGGCATGTCGATGATTTTAAAATTTCTAACACCTTTTCTTCGATATCTTTTCACATACAAATATTTTGTTAAGACATATAGAACAAAAGAAGTGTAGAATTACATGATCTTTCAAATGATATCTCGTAAAAAGGGCTGGCCCCTAAAATAAAGGGCCTAGAGGGGCCGAAAGTTTTTCATTTATGTCTCAAAAGTATTGAGAATTTGTTATACGTCTAAAAAGCAAAGTTGTTCAAAATGTCTAGCTTGATCTGTTGAAGTCATCAAAATGCGTCCGGCGACGTCACTTCCGGTCATACCGGAAGTCGTCAGAATATGCATATTTTTGCCGTTCTTGACATATTTTTGGGTAATATATGTATCTGGAAGCATAAAACTTCATTTTCTGTCCGGTGACATCACTTCCGGTCAAACCGGAAGTGACCGGAAGTAGCCAAAAATAGCTTATTTTTGAAGGTCTAAATACAAAATCAAAATTATAAAGTCAATGGAGACAACTTAGCTCATTTGCTTTCATTTGTTGATGTCACTTCCGGTCAAAGCAGGACGGAAGACCTACTCGTTGCTTTGCAACGAGCTTTGCTCTAGTTAAGGTCTTCCGTTTCCAACGGAAGACCTTATTGTTTTCGTTCGGTTTCTTTTTCCCTATTATTATTATTATTATTATTATTATTATTTTTCTTCCAACCGATTTTGTGCAAGCGATTTCTCAGAGATGGCTCGTCTGATTTATACCAAACTTTCAGATCTGAAAGATATTCAATTGATCCTGATAGGTTTTTTTGCTTTTTGATGATCTCACTTCCGGTCGTGAGATATGGTCGATTTTCTGATTTTCAGAGGGTCGGCTTGTCCAGGAAACTCCTCCGAAACGACTAAAGATATCGACTTAAGATTTTCAGTGAAAGTAAAGGAAGGTTTGGTGAATTGTAATTGGGTCTCCAAATCTTTCTAGCGCAAAAGGCGCCGGAGCTCGGTAGGGCTCGAAAAAATGTCTCAGAAATATCTCACAAAATTTGACACATTTTGTTTCATATCTTCATACGCGTTCATAATTTGTTAAAGCATATTGAAGAAAAAATGTGCAAAATCACAAGGCGTTTCATTTGATGTCAAAAAAATGGGGCTGACCCCTAAAATTAGGGGCTCAGAGAGGCCGAAAGTCTTTTATCTATAACTCTCTAATGAACAATATTTTGTTATACATTACTGAAGTAAAAGTATTTATCTTAACTATTTGCAACAATATATGATACAATTTTGATCATATGTTACGTAATTAGGGGTCACAAGGGGCCAGAATGTCAAATCTTTGACGCTTCATATCTCGAAAAGGGTGAATATTTTGATAAGCAATATAGAACAAAAGATGGCTAGATTAATGTGCTGAACAATATGTATACTTTGAATTTTTGTAAAACGGCCCCATTAAGGACTTGTAGGAGTGGCCCCTAAATATTTATATAAAGCATATCTCCTAAACGAAAAGAAATCTCTGAATAGGTGTAGAACAAAAAGTCTTTGAAATCACAAGACCTTTCGTTTGATATCAAGAAAAAGGGGCCGACTCCTCAAATTAGGGGCTGAGAGGGGCCAGAAGTCTTTCATCTTTAAGTCTTTAATGATTAATATTTTTTGATGCATTACAGAAGCAAAGATGTTCATATGAACCATTTGCAACAATATATGATACAATTTTGATCATATGTTACGTAATTAGGGGTCACAAGGGGCCAGAATGTCAAATCTTTGACGCTTCATATCTCGAAAAGGGTGAATATTTTGATAAGCAATATTGGACAAAAGATGCCTAGATTAATGTGCTAAACAATATGCATACTTTGAATTTTTGTAAAACGGCCCCATTAAGGACTTGTAGGAGTGGCCCCTAAATATTTATATAAAGCATATCTCTTAAACGAAAAGAAATCTCTGAATAGGTGTAGAACAAAAAGTCTTTGAAATCACAAGACCTTTCGTTTGATATCAAGAAAAAGGGGCCGTCTCATCAAATTAGGGGCTCAGAGGGGCAAGAAGTCTTTCATCTTTAACTCTTTAATTATCAATATTTTGTAATAAGTATACATTTTGAGAAGCAAAGATATTCATTTTAACGATATGCAACAATATGTTATAATATTTTGATCATATGTTACGTAATAAGGGATCGCCAGGGGCCAAAATGCTATATTTTTTATGCTTTACGTCTCGAAAAGGGGGAGTATTTTATAAGCAATATTGAACAAAAGATGTTCAGAATATTGGATAAAAAAACAGAAACTTTAAATTTAATGAAGAAAAACTTAATGTCATTCTCTTTTAACGAATATCTCAGTCAAAATCACATCTCATCTTATCTAGAAATTCAACGGAAGACCTACTCGTTGCTCGCAACGAGATCTCATCTAGTTATTATTATTATTCTTTTTTTTCTTACCGATTTTGTGCACGCGATTTCTCGGAAACGGCTCGATGGATTTCCATGAAACTTTCAGGACTCATGTAACATTACTTGAACCTCATGCATTTTTTTCAGATTTGATGACGTAACTTCCGGTTTGGAGATATTGTCGATTTTATGATTTTTGAAGGGTCAGGTTGTCCTCGAACGTTCTAAAAAATGGCTATAGATAGAAACGTGAAAATTTCAGGTCTGATAGTCCGAAGTCTATAGATATGTAAAATTTATTTCATTTCTATCTGAAGTGCCGCACGTCGGCGCTCGCTGTGGCGCGAAAATAGTCGTATTGCGAATTTCAAAATTTTTACCACCTTTTCTACAATATCTTTTTACCTGGGAATATTTTGTTAAAACATATAGAACAAAGAAGTGTAGAATTCCAAGATCTTTTAAATGATATCTCGAAAAAAGGGCTGGCCCCTAAAATTAAGGGACTAGAGGGGCCGAAAGTTTTTTCTTTATATCTCAAAAAGTATTGAGAATTTGTAATACGTCAAAGAAGCAAAGTTGTTCAAAATGTCAAGCTTTATCTACAGAAGTCATCAAAATACGTCCGTCGTCGTCACTTCCTGCCAAACCGGAAGTAGTCAGAAAACGCGTATTTTTGCTGTTCTTAATAAGTTTTTGAATAACATATGTCTCTACAAGCATAAAAATTAATTTTTCGTCCGTCGTCCTCACTTCCGGTCAAACCGGAAGTAGCCAAAAATAGCTGATTTTGAAAGTTTTGATGCAAAATTGAAAGTATAAAGTCACTGGAGACGATTTAGCTCATTGCTTTCTTTTGATTATGTCATTTCCGGCACTTCCGGTCAAAACCTGACGGAAGACCTTCTCGTTGCTTTGCAACGAACTTTGCTCTAGTAATTATTATTATTTTTTTTTTCTTACCGATTTTGTGCACGCGATTTCTCGAAAATGGCTCGACGGATCTCCATGAAACTTTCAGGACTTATGTAACATCACTTGAACCTTATGCGTTTTTTTCCGTTTTGATGACGTCACTTCCAGTCCGGAGTTATAAGCATTTTAATGATTTTTGAAGGGTCAGTTTGTCCGCACGATTTCTCCAAAACAAATTTAGATATACACATGATACTTTCAGGTATGGTAGACCTAAGTCTGTAAATTTGCGGAATGTATTTCATTTTTATCCGAAGTACGGCACTTTGGCACTCGCAACGGCCCGAAAATAGTCGTATCACAAATTAAAAAATTGTTAACACCTTTTCTACGATATCTTTTTACCTGGAAATATTTTGATAAAACATATAGAACAAAAGAATTGTAGAATTCCAAGATCTTTCAAATGATATCTCGTAAAAAGGGCTGGCCCCTTAAATTAAGGGCATAGAGGGGCCAGAAGTTTTTCCTTTATATCTCGGAAAATATTGAGAATTCGTAATACGTCAAAGAAGCAAAGTTGTTCAAAATGTCAAGCTCAATCTATTGGAGTCATTAAAATACGCCCGTCGTCATCTCTTCCGGCCAAACCGGAAGTAGTCGAAAAACGCGTATTTTTGCCGTTCTTAACACGTTTTTGGTTAACATATGTGTCTGGGAGCATAAAAATTAATTGCCCGTCCATCGTCGTAACTTCCAGTCAAACCGGAAGTAGCAAAAATGGCTTATTTTAGCATTAATTAACATCAATAAAGGTGATTTATACATTTTTGGGCGTTATTACTCGATTTGTAAAAAAAAATTGAAAGTTACTTCCGGTTACTTCCGGTCAAACAGGACGGAAGACCTACTTGTTGCTTTGCAACGAGCTTTGCTCTAGTTATTATTATTATTCTTACCGATTTTGTGCACGCGATTTCTCGTAAACTACTGGACCGATTCTAATGAAACTTTCACATCTGATAGGTACTGATCTGAACCTTATTGGAAATTTTTTTCGTCCATGACGTCATTTTTCAACTTTTCTTTTTTAATATTTTTGTTTTAGAAATGAATTGAGACCCTTTTGCAGAAGCCAAATATGTAATTTGTTTGAAAATCGAAAAAGCCAATCTCGAGATATTTGCATTTGATAACGCGAAGCGGCGATCCCGATGGCCGAATGGTTAGCGCGCTGGATTTTCATGCGGGCGACCCGGGTTCGATCCCCCGTGTGTCCAAAAAATTTTATCACTTTTTCTGCTTGATTTTTCGATTTGTATTAATTTTAGACCATTTGCAACAACATATTTTCAATTTTTAAGTATATCTTACGTAATAAGGGGTCACAAGGGGCCAGAATGCTAAATCTTCGACGCTTCATATCTTGAAAAGAGGGAATGATTTGATAAGCAATATTGAACAAAAGATGGTCAGAATAATATTCTTAACAATATGCATAATTTGAATTTTTGTAAAATGGCCCCACAAGGTAAAGGACTTGTATTATTTCCATTCAGCATATCTCCACAACGAAAAGAAATCTCTGAATTAGTGTTGAACAAAAAATCTTCAAAATCACAAGACCTTTCATTTGATGTGAAGCAAAAGGGGCTGACCCCTAAAATTAGGGTCTCAGAGGGGTCAAAAGTATTTCATCTTTAACTCTTGAATGATCAATATTTTGTGATACATTAAAGAAGCAAAGTTATTCATCTTAACGATTTGCAACAATATATGAATCCGGGTCATTTCTCCCCAGTACCTGCTCCGCCTAGGTCATTTCCGCCCAAGTCATCTCTCCCCCAGGTCATTTCCCTCCGTTACCCAGGTCATTTCTCTCCACAACCTAGGTCATTTCACTCGAACACAAAAATCACAATGCAACAAGTTTAATTTATATTAGTTTCATTAATAACCGGGCATCATTATTGAATTTAACGCTAACTTTATTTATTTTATCTTTTTTATTCATTTATTAATTAAAACATGTATTTTTTATTTAATTTTGAGTTCACACATTTATTCAAGTTGTTTATTTATTTGATTCATAATTTAAACATTTAAGAATTCACTCATTATTTAATTTATTTTTAGAATCCTTTCATGGTTTAATTCATTCTTTTATTTATTAATTTTTTGAATTACTTAATTTACACAATCTTGAACTAGCTTTTTCAGTGGGCAGATTTCTATTCATTCATTCTAAGACTCGCTTTCGTTCTTTCTAATGGAATAAGCTGCAGAACTGTAGCTCTCTGAAAAAAATATGTATTGACAAACCGGTCTGTCAAAAAAAAAAAAATCGAAGAGCTACAGTTCTGCAGCTACAATGGAATATAAAATAACTGTAAATGCGATAATAGAAATATTTTTTTTTAAATCTTCTTTCTTAAACAATCAAATTCATTATCGAGTAGACTTCAAGTGAATTTATTTATTATCCTGTCGTCTTTCGTTTATGGTCTTTATCAGGAATAAAGATATAATTGTTAGAATTCATAATTGCTGTCTTGCTGTTTTATAGTACCCAACAAGGTGTTTTTATTTTTTATCATCATGCTGGGTGCATGATTATGTTAATTCGTAAACTGTCGATTTCACAGATTGACAACATAATATCTCCTTTAGTCTTTAGATAAAAAAAAATTACAACTTGTACAAAGATGTGTTCAGCCAGATTATTATATGAATTTTTTCAACTTTTTGATACATTGAATAAATATCTTATTTACGTGTTCTGTAAATAACATATACTTCCTAGCGATCACAATTTTAGGCAAAATGACTAATCCTAAATGTATGCATTGTCACAGTCTTGAGTAAGTTTTAATTAATTTTTTAGACTTCATTTTTTTTAAATTACAAATGCTTTCTTTGTGCAACAGCGAAAGCCCCCCCCCGCAACACTAACACGTTTATTCTTGGAACACAAAATCAATGTACTGTTGCATAGATTTTTAATTTAAAATGCCCCGATTGTTACAAACATTATTCTCAAATATTCTGCATTATTTTCTCTTGCATACATATGTATGTGCATACATGTAAAAGATTTCTCACGAATGGCATACATGTAAAATACTTCTCATGAATGACACTTTCATAATAAAACGGAAGTGTTGAACAGTCGAAAGATTATTCTTGCTTACATGAGAGTCATATGTCATTGCCATTTCAAAAAGCTAGCTCAATTTTGTGTTATGTTTGGAATATTTTTGTTTGTACTTAAAATTCATGATCTCGGGTAAAACGGTGAAAAATGAACGCCATGGATATAATGCGTATAAAAATGAGAAGATTTTTTTTGTATTAAATCCAAGAATATGTAACCTATTAGGGACAGTAGATTATTTGACATTTACTGAGAGCATCTAAATAACAATTTCTGCGGAAAAAAAATTATGCAGTCCTAATAATGTATTCTCTATTTCGTAAAATATAGTGGTAAACACAGCAGATAACATTATATTAAAGGGGGGAGGTGGGTATTTAATTTTTCTTACAGTAAGGATCGTTTTCATGACGTAATATACTAGTATTTTAAACATCTTAAAAATTGCAAGCCATTTCCGGTGAATATTCACATACTTTTACTTGTGCATCTGGTTTCATACTATATATTTTGAAGTATCCTTTGTTTCCTAAAAATTATTTATATTTTTAGCTGCATGCAAAAAGAAAATTTATTGAAGTGACATTATATAATTGAAAACTTTTTTTCATTCCTACGTCAGTATTTGTATCGCCAAACATTATGAAATCAATCAATAAAAGTAATTTTTTATGTATTATTAATTTTTTTTTTCAAATTATGACCCTTAACGAGGAAGCCTCTACGTGGCAAGGGCTGGACAACGCTTTAAATTTATTGTTATTAATATTAAATATTTAAATTTTCCTCTGTAAATAAAATTCCGAAACACTTTCTTACGTTCGATTTTTATTGGTCATTAATTGGTAAAATTAATTGATTTTACAAGAAAAAAGATAATAACACAAGAATGGAATTGTTAATGATTATATAAGACCAGATTAAAAATGGGGTGAAATGACCCAGGTAGGAGAGAGAAATGACCTACCGTGAAATGACCTACCGTGAAATGGTGGGAGAGAGAAATAACCTGGGAGAGAAAAAAATTTAGAGAGAAATGACCTGACACCCAATATATGATACAATAAGGACCATATGTTACGTAATTAGGGGTCACAAAGGGCCAGAATGTCAAATCTTTGACACTTTGTATCTCGAAAAGTGTGAATATTTTGATAAGCAATATTGAACAAA
The DNA here is from genome assembly GCA_003671525.1 of Saccostrea glomerata. Taxonomy (NCBI): domain Eukaryota; kingdom Metazoa; phylum Mollusca; class Bivalvia; order Ostreida; family Ostreidae; genus Saccostrea; species Saccostrea glomerata. The sequence continues at coordinate 300,758 of PRKT01000428.1, forward strand.
AGATGGTCAGAATAATATTCTTAACAATATGCATACTTTGAATTTATGTAAAATGGCCCCATTAAGGACTTGTAGGGGTGGACCCTAAATATTTCCATTCAGCATATCTCAACAACGAAAAGAAATCCTTGAATAAGTGTTGAACAAAAAAAGCTTTAAAATCACAAGATCTTTCATTTGATATCAAGAAAAAGGGGCTGATCTCTCAAAATAGGGGCTCATAAGGGCCAAAAGTCTTTTATCTATAACTGTCTAATGATCAATATTTTGTTATACATTACTGAAACAAAATTATTTATTCTAACGATTTGCAACAATATGTGATACTATTTAGATAATATATTACGTAATAAGGGGTCACAAGGGGCCAGAATGTCAAATCTCTTACGCTTTATATCTTGAAAGGAAGAATATTTTGATAAGCAAAATTGAACAAAAGATGGTCAGAATGATATTCTTAACAATATGCATACTTTGAATTTTTGTAAAACGGCCCCATTAAGGATTTGTAGGAGTGGCCCCTAAATATTTTTATGTAGCATATCTCCACAACAAATAGAAATCTCTGAATAAGTGTTGAACAAAAAAGCTTCAAAATCACAAGACATTTCATTTAATATCAAGAAAAAGGGGCTGACCCCTAAAATTAAGGGCTCATAAGGGCCAAAATTCTTTTATATATAAATCTCTAATGATCAATATTTTGTTATACATTACTGAAGCAAAAGTATTTCTCATAACGATTTGCAACAATATATGATACAATTTTGATCATATGTTATGTAATTAGGGGTCACAAGAGGCCAGCATGTCAAAACTTAATGTTCTTTTAACGAACATCTCAGTCAAAATCACATCTCATCTTATCGAGAAATTCAACGGAAGACCTACTCGTTGCTCGCAACGAGATCTCATCTAGTTATTCTTCTTATTCTTCTTCATCCAAATTTTGTCCATGCCGTAACTCGAATACCCTTTGACCTGAAGACTTCATACTTGGAACATAAATAGATGACCTTCAGGCGGAGTACACACCACCAACATTTTTTACCTTGAACTATTCATAAGGTCAAGGTAAAACTTTTACATCAAAATAGTTTTTAGCTCACCCGAGCCAAAGGCTCAAGTGAGCTTTTCTAATCAAAATTTTGTCCGTTGTCTGTCGTCGTTTTCGTCGTTGTCGTCGTTGTCTCGTAAACTTTTCACATTTTCATCTTCTTCTGAAAAACCACTGGGCCAATTTTAACCAAACTTGCCACAAAGTATCCTTGGGTGAAGGGGATTCAAGTTTGCCCATGCACATGAAGGGTCACGCCCTTTTCCAAGGGTACATAATCGTGAATAAGAGAAAAATGATTGGAATTTTTAAAAAATCTTCTTTTCAAGAACCACTGGGTCAGGAAAGATGAAACTCATGTAGAATCATCTTCAGGTAGTGTAGATTCAAGTTTGTTCAAGTCATGATCCCCGGGGGTAGGGCGGGGCCAAAATGGCCGATTAAAGTTTTATAAAGGAATATATTGGAAAAATATTTAAAAATCTTCTTCTTAAGAACCACTAGGCCACGGAAGTTGAAACTCACGTGGAATCATCGTCAGGTAGTGTACATTCAAGTTTGTTCAAGTCATGACCCCCAGGGGTAGGGCGGGGCCAAAATGGCAGATCAAAGTTTTACATAGGAATATATAGGAAAAATCTTTAAAAATCTTCTTCTCAAGAACCACTGGGCCAGGAAAGATGAAAACTATGTGAAATCATCCTCAGGTAGTGTTGATTCAAGTTTGTTCAAATCAAGGTAAGTGTGTGGCCAAAATGACCGACCAACGTTTTAAATAGAAATATATAGGGAAACCTTTTTGAATCTTCTTTTCAAGTATATCAAAGCCATGATTAGTTATATTTAAATGGAATCATCCCCAGGTAATGTAGATTCTAGTTCGTTCAAATTATGATCTCATTGGGGGTTAAAGTTCAAACCCCCCCGCCCCCCCCCCAACTTAAGTAATCTTTTAGTTCTGCTCTGATATGTTTTTTCCTAGTTGATGCCCTCAGGTGAGCACTGTGGCCCCTGGGTCTTTTATTTTTGGAAATAGCTTGAGTACCCTTTCATATAAGGACTTCAAACTTGTTACATAGAAAGAAGACATTAATACAAGATGTATTGTACCAGAACCTTGACCTTAAACCCTTTCTTTCTTCAAGGTCAAATAAAGAAAATAAACATGATTTGAACATAGCTTGAGATACCTTTGACATTTAAACTTCAAACTTGGAATATGCAGGGGCACATAATAGAGGAGTGTATGTGATCAAAATTGTTGACCTTCATCCAATGTTTTTAAGGTCAAGGTCAAACTTTCTCATCGAAATAGAGTTTAGACCATAGCTTGAATACCCATTGCTATCAGGACTTCAAACTTAAAACAAAGAAAAAAGACATTAAGTACAACATGCAGTGCACCAGAACCTAGACCTTGACCCCTTTCTTTCTTCAAGGTCAAATGGAGAAAAACTTGATTTGACCATAACTTGATATACCTTTGACATTTAGACATCAGAATGATAAATTGCAGAGGACACATTAAAGAAGGGGGTTTGTGATCAATATATTTGACCTTGATCAAATATTATTGTGTCAAGGTCAAACTTTCACATCAAAATAGAGTTTTGTCATAGCTATAGTACCCTTTGATAGTAGGACTTCAAACTTGTAACATAGAAAGAAAACATTAAATACAAGATCTATTGCACCAGAAGTTTGATCTTGACCCCTTTCTTCCTTCAAGATCAAAAAGAGAAAAACATGTTTTGATCATAACTTGAGAACTTTTTGACATTTAAACTTCAAACTTGGAACATGCAGAGGACATACAGATGGAGAGTTTTTGCGATCAGAATTTTTACCTTGATCTAATTATTGGGTCAAGGTCAAACGTTCATATAAAATATATCTTAAGTCGTAACTTAAGACCTTTCTTGACATTAAGATTTAAACTTGGAACAAGTAAAGACAACATTAAGGACAGTCGATTCAAACAAATTTTATCTTTTGAGGAGACTTAATATCATGTCACAAGTTTAGAAAAGTGGATAATTCTTAGAATGTTTCCTCCTAGGAACTGGAAAATGAAATAAACTTGTAAAATATTACTAATATTTCAATAAAAAAAAAACAAATATTGGCAAATCACATTCAGTAAAGTACAGGTGAAAACAAATTTTAGAATATGTTAACTTGGTGATAAAAGTGTTATATACACTTTAGAAATAGATACCGAGCCAGGTTAATTTAATGAGGAAATGCAAAATAGTAAAAATCACCCTATATAATATGAGCTGATTCTTACCATTTGCCACCCTGGCCGATCAAAGTTTTATTTAGAAATATATAGGAAAATTGTTTAAAAGTCTTCTTCTCAAAAACAGCAAAGCCATAAATGCTCATATTTATATGGAAGCATCCCCAGGTAGTGTAGATTCAGGATTTTTCAAATCATGACTCCTGGGGGTAGGGCGGTGCCACAATGGCCGATCAAAGTTTTATATAGAAATATATAAGAAAATTCTTTAAAAATCTTCTTCTCAAGAATAGCAAAGCCATATTTGCTCATATTTATATGGATGTATCCTCAGGTAGTGTAGATTCAAGTTTGTTCAAATCATGACCCCCGTGGGTCACAATGGCCGACCAAAGTTTTATATAGTAATAGTCTCAAGAGCAGCATAATTGCTCATATTTATATGGAAGCATCCCCAGGTAGTGTAGATTCAAGTTTTTTTTCAAATTATGACTCCTGGGGGTAGGGCAGGGCAGGGCCACAATGGCCGCCCAAAGTTTTATTTAGAAATATATAAGAAAACTCTTTAAAAATCTTCTTCTCAAGAATAGCAAAGCCATATTTGCTCATATTTATATGGATGTATCCTCAGGTAGTGTAGATTCAAGTTTTTTTTTCAAATCATGACCCCCGTGGGTAGCGTAGGGCCAATGTTTTAGATTTAATCTTTTCAATAGTAAACCAATTTCTACTTTTTCCTAGCCACAATTCTCGGGTGAGCGATATGGCCCATGGGCCTCTTGTTTAGGAAAAATAAGCCTCCCGTATTTACGAGTTTGATATTAAAATTGTAAAGCCGTATATAAAATTTTTGTTCATCGAAGCATACCAAATTAGCAGAAGTGATTATTGCCAAACCAAATGTTCTTTAATTCTAAGGTTTGAAAGTTGTAAAAAGGTTATATTTAAAGACATTATGAAGCGAATAATTTGAAAATGAATAGGGGTCTTCCTTTGACAATGCCACATAAGTATGTGAAAGCTAAGAATTGATAGGCAAAACGTTGCCTTTAAATCTTGCCCACAAACTCTAACGGACACACTAACACACACACATACATCCTCACCCTTACGCACAGTCGAAGTGCATTCCCCTTCCGCAACTAGTTTGGCAATGTGATAACAAGGTATCTGAAGCTTTATGGCGCAATACAAGGAATGGGTTTAAAACAGTTCATACAGTGATGGAAATACCATGTATTTAGGAATTCATCTCAGCTTTAAGCACATAACATTAAACTTGAAAATGTTTCCATTTAAGCATTGAATTAATATTTTTAGATGTCATAATTATGCCACTTCAAAAGTGGCATTTTGGCGCCCGCCAAATCCTCATTTCACATAAAAATCATGTATACCAAGTGGTAGACCATCACTCACATAGTTCATAACTACCTTTGTTACAGGTAAATCTCACCTGTCAGGTGAGATAATCACCTTTGAACAAAAAATTCCCATAGGAAAAATAAAGTTCCTATAGCAAAAATAAAATTCCTGAGGGATATTATCAAAATCCTGCAGGATTTCTTCATTTCCTGCAGGATATTTTAAAATTCCTGTAGGACTATAATTTACCATGGGAGAATTTAATTTCCTAAGGGAATTTATTTTCCTAAAGGAGAAAAATAAATCCTATAGGAGAAAATATATCCTATAGGAAAAAAAATTTCTCCTAAGGGAATTTTTTTTCCCTTAGGAAAAAAATTCCCATAGGATCAAAATTCCCATAGGAATTTGAGAATTATTCCTATAGGATTATTTTTTGTGCCATCTTCTTAATTTCATAATCTTAGTTTTAAAAAAAATCCTTTCCAAATTTAAAGTATTACTCCCATAGGATTTATTTGTATCTACCCATTTTGAGTATTTTAAGTATGTTTTTTCCCTTAGGAAAAAAATTCCCATAGGATTAAAATTCCCATAGGAATTTGAGAATTATTCCTATAGGATTATTTTTTGTGCCATCTTCTTAATTTCATAATCTTAGTTTTAAAAAAAAAATCCTTTCCAAATTTAAAGTATTACTCCCATAGGATTTATTTGTATCTACCCATTTTGAGTATGTTGTACTGCTTCCTCTTATTTGTGTGTGGATGTCCGTGTTTAACGAGAACATCAGCCCCAAGAGCCTTGAATTCCTCTTCTGATACCGTATAAGTAGAATTTTTAGCGAGGATTTAATTTTGGCATTATTAGCGAGGATGCCAAGATCGCTAAAATTTAATATCGCTAAAAATAAATTGCTCTTTATATGTAAAAGGTTCTTTAGTGAACTTTTAAAAAAACGCTAAAATTAGATCTCGCTAAAAATAAAATACCCAATTTTAAGGACAAATCGCTAAATTTGCGTCTCGCTAAAATTTCCACTTATACGGTAAATTGTACAATCTATCACAAAGCCTTGAAATTACAATCTCACACAAGGAAATAATTTCACTATATTTTACTATATAGCTTGAATTAAATTATTTCTTTGATTCTCAGCAGAAAATTCATAAAAGAGAAAATAAAGATTAATGCTTAAACAAAAAATTGAGATCAGAAAAAATATGCCTTATGCGGCTTTCAAGATAGAAAATCAACAGTAAACATACCTACCTAGAAATGCACATTGGATTCACATGTTGACAAACAGCCTACACACTATCAAGGAAGTTGCATCATGTGCACCTGAAAAAAGAGTTCCTTTTATTTCAGTGTAATAATTCTGCTAAAGAATGATAATCCTAGTACATGAGTCTAATTTTAATACTGTATGCTTAAAACAAATTAACAAAAATGAACAAGAGGCCCCAGGGCCTTGAATCGCTCTTCTGATAAATTGTACAATCTATCACTTCTATTAGAAGCCTCCAACTCTATTAGTATCATAAAACCCAAAATGCATCAACTTACAAAGTTTGATAATATTTAACCAGTTAAGACTGAATATATTATATTATTATGCTTCCTGTCAGTTTGTCTCTACATAACCCATACCCTACTATTCTCGCATAGTGGTCTAAGGATTTATATAGCGTAAGCATACTATGCCGAAATAGTGCACGGCTTTATTTACTGAATAAAATTCTTCAATGCACACGCCGGGGATCGAACTCACGACCATAAGATTGTCAGTCCGATGCCTAATCGATTACGCCACAGAGACGATCACTAATTGGTGGATTTTTATTAAATATATAAACTTAATTTATACAATTGACACAAGAAGGAGAAAATAGACAAATATTATTTGAAAACAGTTATATTTATTCTAAGGAATCTTAGATAAATGTGTACAACAAAGTTTCAAACTAATTACATACAGATCGTTAGATGAATTGATATCACGGGGTCATTAAAACGCTTTTTTATATAGCGCTTGATTGAAGGATGAAAAGAAAATTATTATTTTTGGTCGACATCCTGCGAAAAACCCAAGATGCATCAACTCAGAAAGTTTGATGATTCTAAGCCAATAAATACTGGAGATACTGAAATAAAGCCATAAAATGTCAAAAGTAGGTCAATGTGACCTACTTTTTGGTCGTCACTCTCTGAAAAACCAAATATGCATCAACTCACAAAGTTTGATGATTCTAAGCCAATTAATACGTAGGATACTTAAATATAGCCATAAAATGTCAAAAGTAGGTCATCGTGACCTACTTTTGGTCGACATTTTTTAAAGACCCAAGATGCATCTACTGATCAAGTTTGATGATCGTAGGTCTGAAGGTAATCAAAATATGCGTTTTACACAATTTGAAAACAAATGTCGGCCAAATTCAAAAAGTAGGTCACAGTGACCTACTTTTTCATAAATATGTTTTAAGGTCCCAAGATGCATCAAAGTACAATATTTGATGATTCTAAACCTCCCAATGTCTGAAATAATGGGATTTAATGTTTTTAAAAATATAAGTCATAAGTTCAAAAAGTAGGTCACGGTGACCTAATTTTAAGTTGACATTGTTTGATGAACCAAGATGCATCAACTGACAAAGTTTGATGATCATAGGCTTTAGAGTGTCCAAAATATGCCTTCAAATCAATTTGAAAACAAATCCCTGCAAAATTTAAAAATTAGGTCATCGTGACCTACTTTTGAGTTCATATGATGTGAAGTCGTAAGATGCATCAACTTACAAGATTTGATGATCCTAGTCCTTATAGTAAGCAAAATATACACGTTTTTATTAATTGTAAATTAAGGTCAATTTTGAAGTGACCTTGAGACCACGCCCTTTGCCCTAGGGTAATTCCCTGTGCAAATTTTAATCTTCCACATATCTTGATCCTTGTATGTAAGTGTATTAAAAATCTGCCCAGTGGTTATCGAGAAGAAGATTTTTTAGCAACAAGTACTTTTGGTTTTGTTTTCCTGATTATCTCCCCTTGTTTAAGGGTCCAAACCCTTATTTAAGTTTATATGGTAGCCCTTGGGACAAGGATACCCTGTGACAAATTTGGTACTGATTGGCAAGGGGTTCTTGAGTAATGGCCAATATTCTAAAATGTTTACGCACACCGCACAAAGGGCCATAGCATTAGCTCTTTGGGCCTTTGGCTCAGAAGAGCTTAAAAAGAAAAAAAAAATGTCTCAATATATATGGAACTTCAATTGACTAAGTTCATTTTGATTAGCTATTTCCTTGCGTAAGACCTTTAAGACAACTAAAAGTTAATGAAACTAAATGAAATTTTGTAACACAATTGACGTTATGAAAACTATTATCATTAAATTATTACATAACTATAAACATATTCAACTTATATTCTTTATCAGGTGAAGGTTCTTATATTGTCTTCTATTTATTAATGTGTTTACTAAGTATAGATAGTTGTTTGTTGTTTATAATTCGGACGTGTGTAAACAGGGCATAATACTCCCTGTACGTCCAGTGTTTATGAGTGAGGATTATTCCACCTGTTATTCTACCCTCACGACTTTGGCATAAAAAGATCGTCGAACCACTCTTCGGTCGCAATATTACTTCTAATGGTCATTGATCTACCGCTACTACGGTCATAAAATGTCAACCGCTACGACGGCCATAAAATGTCAAGAGTACTGACTGACCAAATGAGTGGACAATTGCCGCGGAAAAGTTAAAGACTATATAGTTCTAAGTTCGGACTCTCAAGACAGGATTCCACTATACGACACAGAAGAATTAACACTGATATTATACCTCCCCTGTGCTAGTGAGAACTTATACTAGTGACAAACTAAAGTATTAACTTTGCAAAATTCTACACACAAGTGTATATTTATATATTCGGACTGACTGATTATTTTGCTTGAACTATTCTGTTTACTGAATACGTCATTAAAAAACTTATATAACCTGCATTGAACGTTGTTGTGTTATATAACGTTCAATTTGGTGCCTGCGACCAGGATTTGGATTAAAATTCCTGCCGAACGGGTTACAGCGGACTTGGTTACAGCGGACTTTTGGAACTGGGACTCTGCTTCTCTATTCTGTAAGTATTTTGTCTTCTGCCAAAATCTCTTATTATCATGGGTGAACAAGAATTTATTAATGCTGTTAAAGGGCTTTCATTAAAAATGGACAGTTTGAATCAAAATTTGGGAACAAGTCAAATAACGCCTTTTGATGGGGATCCAAAAGCATTTAAACGATGGATTAAAGCGGTAGAGAAGCATGCATATCTTGAGGGGGTTCCAATAGAAAATGTTAAGATGGTTTGTTTTAAAACTAGTACAGGGGCGGTCAGTGACTTTATTCAGAGATATTTCAAAACGAACCCTATGGTCGAATGGGAAACGTTAAAAGCAGAGCTTTCTATGAGATTCGCAGAAATCTTTGATTCACAACATGCATTTACGCTCTTACGACAGGTCAGACAAGGGAAAAATGAAAATGTTCAAATCTTTGCTGAGCGCTTGCTCTCTCTGGCAGAACAGGCGTACCAAGGTACACAGGATGCGAGAATATCAGAAAGCCAACTTGTTGGGTTCTTTGTTGACGGTCTCTATTCAGATAGACTAAAGTTAAAGGTCATGAGGGATAATCCCGGCTCTCTACAAGATGCTATCAATTCTGCCCGTGCTGAATACAATTTACAGCAACGGTTTCACTTGAGAACAGGGAGAAATTACTTTGCCCCCGTAAGTCAGGCTCGGGAACCCATGGAAGTAGATCATTATAGGTTTAAGAGAAAACGAACTGACCATGACGTGCGACAAAGACCAAGACAGTTTGTCAGAAAGACATTTACCCCAAAGAAAGTTTTAGCAGTCGAGACAAAAAGACCTCGTGATGACGTTGTTTGTTGGTCATGCCACAAGAGAGGACACTACAGTCCTGAATGCCCAAATAAAAAGAACATGTAAACGCTATAAACGCAGTGCCGGCTTGCGCTGAAGAAGAAAATTGGGAAGAGTTAAACTAGAACGCTCCACTCAAGTTGGGACCATTGGGGGGAGCAATAAGAAAAAGAAAACAAAACAAAAGAAAAATGTTCAAAATCTCCCCACTTTGACTGTAAATTCAATTGAAAATCCAAATTCATGTATTATAAAAATTGGAAAGAAAAGATTCAGACCCCTATTAGATACAGGCGCCGCAGTTTCTTTGGTAAGTTCAAATGTATATTGGTCCCTTGCTAATCCTTCAAAATTGGTTAAAGCAAAAATGAATTTAAAATCTGTAAACGGCACCGATTTGAAAATTGAAGGATGCACTCAAATTGAGTTTGTTATAGGAGGTCTAACAATGTCTCATCAATTTTATGTGGTTCAAAACATCAACAGATCTTTTATATTGGGTAGAGACTGGCTGGTCAAAAATGGTGTTCGACTCTATTTTGATCTTGGAAGTTTACGAATTGGAAAAACTTATGTCCCTATGGTTGAAGATGTTCACATTGCTTCTATTTTAAGAGCAACAAAGAAAACTGTTTTAAAACCTCAATCAACCACCGTGTGTTTTGCAAAGCATAAAGATCACGCAACGTTTCAAAATAAAACGGTTGAAGTAAATGCTTTAGAAAAGGAATTCATTAGTGACGAACCAGGTTTAATGGTCGGAAGTTCAATTGCAAAAACTAAATCATCGCGGAAAGTTCCAATTCTAGTTGTAAACAATACAAATAAAACTTTCAAAATCAAAAGAGGGTGTGTCATAGGACGGATAAACGTAGTCGATGATAAAACTATCAAAACATCGATAAACGACAAAAATAAGAGCAACAAAGAAAAAGAGTTAAAATCGGAACTTAATGTTGCGCCAGAACATAAAGAAATGATTGAAAAACTTGTAATGCAAAATCAAGATCTATTTGCGAAAACTGATGCGGAATTAGGGCATACTAAAACGATCAAAATGAAAATAGATACAGGTGATCATGCGCCGATCAAAATGAAACCGTATCGTACTCCGTTGAATAAACGAGTGATCGTAGATAAAGCAATAGACGAAATGTTGAGCGCGAACATTGTGCGACGTTCAAAATCGCCCTGGAGTTTTCCTATTGTGGTAGTAGACAAGAAAGACGGAACAAAGCGTTTTTGCGTAGATTTTAGGCAACTAAATAAAATCACGAAAACAAACTCCTGGCCCCTGCCTTTGATTGACGATTCATTAGATCAATTAGGAAGAACAAAATATTTTACCTCTTTAGATCTAAAATCGGGGTATTGGCAGGTACTTATGAATGAAGAAGACAAAGAGAAAACTGCATTTGTTTGTCATAGAGGCTTATTTGAATTCAATGTAATGCCTTTTGGCCTTTGTAACGCCCCCAGATCTTTTCAGAACTCATGAGCATAGTATTGGCGGGTCTAGAATCATTTGCTTTGGCTTACTTAGATGATATTTTGATTTTTTCAGAAACCATCGAAGATCATGAAAAGCACATTCAAACTGTATTTGAAAGGCTCAAGGAACATGGGTTAAAGTTAAAGGCGAAAAAATGCAGTTTTGTTCAAGAGAAAACACAGTATTTGGGCTTTATTATTGATAAAGAGGGAATAAGACCAGATCCTAATAAAGTGGCCGCAATTCGAACATTGCCATCCCCTAATACTGTAAAGGAAATACGCAGCTTTATAGGTATGTGTAGTTACTATCGTCGGTTTGTACCAAACTTTTCAAAAATCGCCGAGCCTTTGGTATCACTAACAAAGAAATATGCGCGATTTAAATGGAATGATGAATGTCAAAAAGCTTTTGAATTCTTAAAAGAAAGTCTTACCGTGGTGCCGCTGTTATCAGAACCGGATACAAATAAAGAGTATATTCTCCATACCGATGCTTCTGACACAGCGATAGGCGCATGCCTAGCTCAACCGCTAGATGTAAACGAACAAGGAGCGGAATCTAAATTACCGGGTATCAGAAATGAAAAGCCAATTTGTTACCTTTCTCATAAACTAAGTGACACGCAAACCCGTTGGTCTACAGTCGAAAAAGAAACCTTCGCGATTCATTATGCTCTTCAAAAATTCGATCCTTATTTGCATAATGCTAAATTTTTAATTCGCACTGACCACAAACCATTAAAATACTTGTTAGAAGCCCCAATGAAGAATAAAAAGATTCAGTTATGGGCCTTGAGTATTGCGGGTTACAATTGTCAAATTGAGTATATCCCGGGAACTGAGAACACGTGCGCGGATTTGTTATCCAGAACGCCTCAAACAAGCCTTATGTCGGAAATGGAAAACAGCACTTAACAAAATGACCCAGATGTACATGGGAATTCATTGGAAATCAATTTTATTAATTCTAATGCAATTAATCCAGAAGATTTTGTACGCTATGATATAGGTGAGCCTGACATTCCTTTCAAACCTCAGATCCAACTTAGTGAAGACAATGAGGTAAGCATAGCTGAAGAGCAAGCCAAAGACCCTGAAGTACTACGCATTATCCGCCAGATACAACAAGGTATAGCAAAGAAGTCAGTAAGTGACAAACATCTTATTATTGACGATGTGTTGTATTATCTATCAAATGCTGATAATGATCCAGTTTTTAGACTTTTTGTGCCAACACAAATCTGGTGTAATCAAGCAGTATCATGATGACAATGGTCACTTTGGAATTGACAAGACATTTGATGCCATCCGACAGAAGTACTACTGGCCTAACCTTTACAAAGAGCTGTACGATTATGTTGGTAAGTGTGTAACTTGCGCGATGAGAAACCTTAAGAAGTTAAAGCCATCTGTACAGGAAACAGACGTTCCACCATTTGCATTTGCAAAGATAGGTCTTGATCTATCGGGTCCATATCCAAAGTCGTTATCGGGAAACAAATACATTATTGGGTTTGTAGATCTGTTCTCAGGTTGGCCAGAAGCGTTTGCAGTCCCAGATAAAACGGCAGCGACCATTGCGCACTTGATCATTGAGGAGATATTCCCGAGGTTTGGAGCTCCATTGGAAATCATCACTGACAATGGTACGGAGAATGAAAATAAGGTAATTAGAGAGACTTTGAAAGAACTTAACATCTCTCATGTTAAGACATCATACTACCATCCCCAGAGCAATGCCAAAGTTGAGCGATTCCACAGAACCTTGCATGATGTACTGTCAAAGAAGTTGGAAGACAATTTGACGACATGGGATATTTTCCTGAACCAAGCTTTAGCAGCGATTCGATTCAACATCAACGAATCCTCATCTTTTTCGCCATTTTATCTACTCTACAGCCGAGATGTTGTTCTTCCTATAGACAACATTCTACAGCCTAGACGTAGGTATATGGGTGAGGATCCTCACAGTGTCGCACTGGAACAACAGCACAAGACTTTAACCATGGTTCACAGAATCCTGAGGCGATCTAAAAAGAGACAAGCAAAGTATGCGAATCGCAACGCAGTAGACGTGGATTTAAAGATCGGTGATCCAGTCTATTACAAAAATAACCAACGACAAAGTAAGCTTCAGTCTAAATGGAAACCATTTTATAGAATAATTGAGCAGATATCTCCTGTGACGTTCAAGATAAAAAGCCAATTAGACGGTAAGGTTACAAAAGCGCATAAAGAATTACTTCGACTAGCAATGATCGATGAATGGGAAATACCCAAAGACGAACAAGGTAGACCGTTACGTAAGGCTGCTTACGTAATGCCCCCGGAATCAGAATCTGATAATGATGAAACGAACGATCGCGAAACCGCGGAACAAGATGAAAAGAGAATACTGAACGAGAATGAACATTATTCTGACCATGAATCGAGTAATTCCGATGTAATTTCAAACAGAGATTCTAATATGTCAGGAAGTGAGATCGAAAGAGAGACAATAAAACATGAGAGTGAAGTGAGTGGTAGTGAGGAAGAAAACATCCCTCTCGCGAAATTAGCTCAAAAATATAGAAAAGAAAGAGAGAATTCCTCTTCTGAGGATGACATTCCCTTATATGAATTATCAAAAAGGTTAAAACAACGAAATGCAAGGGAAAACGATACGGAGTTAAATGAAGATAAGTCAGAGAGTGAATCCGAAACTGACGGCTCCCTTATGGATATAAATGAATGTAGGGCCCGTAATCGGAAAACAAGAAATAAACTAAAGAGAAATAAGAGAACTAAAGAATTCCGAACTTTCTTAAAAGCTCTTACCAATTTGCTTTGATTCTCAAGATGTGATAAAGGTTACACCTCAGTGACCTGATCTGATTTAGTGATTCAGTTGTTAGACTTTACATAACAACTGCCTTTGCATGTCTATTCTTTCTTTCTTTCTCTCTCTTTCTTTATCCCTTTTTCTCTCTATTTTTATCTATCTCTGTGGCATTATATTTGACAAAGTACATGTTAAATTAAAAACAATTTTACCTATGGAAAAATATGTAACTAATGGCCACTGGATTATATCTACTCAAACTAAATTACCATTTGTCAAAATTTGTGAACATGGTCATACTTCAGTGACTTCTGATTTTGTTGTTAGACCTCCATTACAATTTGTTGAATTGGGTGAATCTTGTTCTGCAGTAACAAGTCAATTGACATTACCTCCCCATTATCATCAAGAAAGTAAATATAATATAACTAATATGTTACAAACGTTTATGGAATCGTACAATATGTCATCAATTAAAATTTGGAAACCTTTGCATTCAAAGATAAATAATTTATCAAATATTAAAATTCCCTCAAAATTACAAGACCTTGAGACAGTACAAATGAACAGACTGGTTCATGAGCTAACAAGCATTGATTCGGTTGATTATTTACCTCCCCTTGGGGATTGGCCAAATTGGGTTTATGCAATTTTAGCCTTCGGCATCGCTTTAATCCTGGGGATTGTAATTTATATTTATTGTAAATGTAAAAGGCGTTGGTCAGGTAGATTTTGGCAGAGAGAAAAGAAAGCAAATGGAGAGCAAGGACAGTACCTATTGGTGGCGATTTACTCGTCTGGTGAAGATCACACTGGCAGAGATACAAAGGCCTCTGCACCATTGCTGGCAACTGTTTACACCGCTGGAGTGGACTCCGTGGACACTATTACGAAACTTTATCCAACGATTAGGAAGGATGCAGTACCACCCAGTGCTGAGCGTACCACCACAGCGTGATTAAACTTTTGTTGTAAGTCGATCCCTCTTTTATTAGAGCCGAGGATCGTGAATATTGGACTTATAATTATACAATAAAGGATTAAAAACTGAGTGAATCGAAACCTGCGGTTTACTACAGTTCAATGAAAATAAATGATTCAAAAATAACAGTGTATCAACGTGTACATAGTGATTTATGTTTCTACAATGGAAATTATTCCATCATCGGAGGAGGGTACCATATTTAATCAGCGAAAATTGGTGAACGGTATATATATCATTCTTAATTGTGTTATTCTTTCAGTGTCACAACGTAGATGACGCGAGAGACGAGGTTATCTATTCGTGATGAAATATATGAATTAAACTAATTCATTTCCTGCAAGGGAGGAGTGTAACACAATTGACGTTATGAAAACTATTATCATTAAATTATTACATAACTATAAACATATTTAACTTATATTCTTTATCAGGTGAAGGTTCTTATATTGTCTTCTATTTATTAATGTGTTTACTAAGTATAGATAGTTGTTTGTTGTTTATAATTCGGACGTGTGTAAACAGGGCATAATACTCCCTGTACGTCCAGTGTTTATGAGTGAGGATTATTCCACCTGTTATTCTACCCTCACGACTTTGGCATAAAAAGATCGTCGAACCACTCTTCGGTCGCAATATTACTTCTAATGGTCATTGATCTACCGCTACTACGGTCATAAAATGTCAACCGCTACGACGGCCATAAAATGTCAAGAGTACTGACTGACCAAATGAGTGGACAATTGCCGCGGAAAAGTTAAAGACTATATAGTTCTAAGTTCGGACTCTCAAGACAGGATTCCACTATACGACACAGAAGAATTAACACTGATATTATACCTCCCCTGTGCTAGTGAGAACTTATACTAGTGACAAACTAAAGTATTAACTTTGCAAAATTCTACACACAAGTGTATATTTATATATTCGGACTGACTGATTATTTTGCTTGAACTATTCTGTTTACTGAATACGTCATTAAAAAACTTATATAACCTGCATTGAACGTTGTTGTGTTATATAACGTTCAATTTGGTGCCTGCGACCAGGATTTGGATTAAAATTCCTGCCGAACGGGTTACAGCGGACTTGGTTACAGCGGACTTTTGGAACTGGGACTCTGCTTCTCTATTCTGTAAGTATTTTGTCTTCTGCCAAAATCTCTTATTATCATGGGTGAACAAGAATTTATTAATGCTGTTAAAGGGCTTTCATTAAAAATGGACAGTTTGAATCAAAATTTGGGAACAAGTCAAATAACGCCTTTTGATGGGGATCCAAAAGCATTTAAACGATGGATTAAAGCGGTAGAGAAGCATGCATATCTTGAGGGGGTTCCAATAGAAAATGTTAAGATGGTTTGTTTTAAAACTAGTACAGGGGCGGTCAGTGACTTTATTCAGAGATATTTCAAAACGAACCCTATGGTCGAATGGGAAACGTTAAAAGCAGAGCTTTCTATGAGATTCGCAGAAATCTTTGATTCACAACATGCATTTACGCTCTTACGACAGGTCAGACAAGGGAAAAATGAAAATGTTCAAATCTTTGCTGAGCGCTTGCTCTCTCTGGCAGAACAGGCGTACCAAGGTACACAGGATGCGAGAATATCAGAAAGCCAACTTGTTGGGTTCTTTGTTGACGGTCTCTATTCAGATAGACTAAAGTTAAAGGTCATGAGGGATAATCCCGGCTCTCTACAAGATGCTATCAATTCTGCCCGTGCTGAATACAATTTACAGCAACGGTTTCACTTGAGAACAGGGAGAAATTACTTTGCCCCCGTAAGTCAGGCTCGGGAACCCATGGAAGTAGATCATTATAGGTTTAAGAGAAAACGAACTGACCATGACGTGCGACAAAGACCAAGACAGTTTGTCAGAAAGACATTTACCCCAAAGAAAGTTTTAGCAGTCGAGACAAAAAGACCTCGTGATGACGTTGTTTGTTGGTCATGCCACAAGAGAGGACACTACAGTCCTGAATGCCCAAATAAAAAGAACATGTAAACGCTATAAACGCAGTGCCGGCTTGCGCTGAAGAAGAAAATTGGGAAGAGTTAAACTAGAACGCTCCACTCAAGTTGGGACCATTGGGGGGAGCAATAAGAAAAAGAAAACAAAACAAAAGAAAAATGTTCAAAATCTCCCCACTTTGACTGTAAATTCAATTGAAAATCCAAATTCATGTATTATAAAAATTGGAAAGAAAAGATTCAGACCCCTATTAGATACAGGCGCCGCAGTTTCTTTGGTAAGTTCAAATGTATATTGGTCCCTTGCTAATCCTTCAAAATTGGTTAAAGCAAAAATGAATTTAAAATCTGTAAACGGCACCGATTTGAAAATTGAAGGATGCACTCAAATTGAGTTTGTTATAGGAGGTCTAACAATGTCTCATCAATTTTATGTGGTTCAAAACATCAACAGATCTTTTATATTGGGTAGAGACTGGCTGGTCAAAAATGGTGTTCGACTCTATTTTGATCTTGGAAGTTTACGAATTGGAAAAACTTATGTCCCTATGGTTGAAGATGTTCACATTGCTTCTATTTTAAGAGCGTATTTGTTTCTATCGCAATCGAAATCAACAACTGACGTCAAAAGTATACAAGAAATATTTCCTTTACTGCGATTGGATATTGAAAGGTCGCGATAAAGTTCATCATATGACTATGCTTTACTCGCATTGGTCAATATTTTAATGAGCTACGAAGAATTCTCTCCTCGTTGAACCACGGCGAGAATGGGAGAGGAGCGTACATGTTGGCCGTGGTTTGCGAATATGGGGTCACTTCTTTGACTCTAAAAGAAAACAGAGTGCTAAAGCTCCATTCAGCAGTCACATGTTTCCTGGAAGAACCAAGGCCATAAGAGAATCCATGCAGAGAAGATCTGCCTTGGACCTGAAGCTTCGATGCAGGACAATATATGATAATTGCTACAAACACTACTCCGGCAACTTACCTTTGATGAAGCGTGCTATATTTACTGCGGTTGGTTCCCTCATGAACTGCTACCAGGGACAGTGCAAGAAGTCCTGTCAACTCTATTCCTTTTCCTGTCTTGGACAAAAAAGCAATATAAGTGGAAATCTTCAGTGTTGCCTAGTGACTTTGAATTGAACATGACAGAAAAAGACAAATGTATATTAAAGGACTGTATAAATTTGACTTTAGGACAAAGTAATCTTGATAGAATCAAATATCAACTTGTACACAAAATTCTGAATCTGTAAATAGGCATATTTAAAATCAAATCCAAAATGTATTACAAGTAGTAGAAATTTTGAAAGTAGAATACATAAAGTTGTGCACTCACTGAATAGGGGTCATGGAAACTCAACACTGGAACTTTGTGAATCTGTAGGGGCACCTGTTGTAAAAGAGAGTAGAGTGGTCCTTCATCTTAAACAACAACAAAATAGACAATTGGATTCACATGTTGACAAACAGCCTACACATCATCAAGGAAGTTGCATCATGCACACCTGAAAAAAGAGTTCCTTTTAATTCAGTGGGATAATTCTGCTAAAGAAATGATGTTCCTAGTACATGAATCCAATTTTAATACTGTGGGCCTAGACAAATTGCCAAAAATGAAAAAAGAAAAAAAAAGATCGTCTTTATATATATATGGAACTTCAATTGACTAAGTTCATTTTGATGCTATTTCCTTGCGTTAGACCTTTAGGCCATCCTTAAACAATTGTTTTTTTGCGGTAACGCGACCGACTCACCAAATTCCACCCTACTGGTATATACGTAAGTTGTAAATCACATTTTCAAGGAAACAAACTGCACATTTCGATTTAAAAAAAATAAAAAAAAAAAACAAAACAAACAAAACAAAAAAAAACGTTTCCGTGTTTTGCGTGAAAATAAAAAAAACTAAGCTGGGCAACGTTTGTAAAAACAGAGGCCCATATCATTGCCGTGCGGATCCAGAGGGGGTCAGTGGTTGGAACCCTACCCACCCCCTTTACTTTTGTACACAGAGAGAGATGGAAAGAGAAGGATTTTTCTGTAATAAAGATATTTATACGTCTAATAATTTGAAGAAAAAATTCTGTCCTTTCTGTTCGCTAGATCTGTGGATTTTTGCGTATATTTGCTTTCCTTCTTCTTACCTATACCTTAACAAACCCGGCTACGGGCTCCGACCACCCACAATTAAGTAACATGCAAGGATTGAAGATTCTGGCGAAGTTTAATTAACTATACCATTTTTGGACCATCTTCAGAAGTAACTACCCGGTAACTTTTTGAAGTATGTATAAAATATTTCAATATTTCATATTCAATGACGAAGAGAAAGATTCATGTAACGTTAGAATGCAGATGGAAAGGGGGGGTCTGACTGTATCTCTCCGGTCTTTCAAAATATTTTTTTCGGGGAGCTACACTTATGCATCTAACGCAAAGTAAAAGCTGATATAATTGTCTCAAAACCTGTACATCAAATAAACAATTTGAAGGAACTGATCTTAGTCATTTTACCATGAAGGGACTATATACTAGTATATACAGACCTCGGGCGGATCCAGCAATTGTAGAAAGGGGGGGGGGGTCCCAGGTCGGTGTCCCCAGCATTCTTGCATAGAATCACATATAAGAAGGGGAACTCCAAAAACAATTAAGAAGCAAAAAAAAAAGAAAAACAAGCAATTTACAACCAAAAACAAGAAATGAATTAAAAAAAAAACACCTAATGTATGCACCACGTTCTAAATTGGGGGGGGGATTACAAAATGTGTGGAAGGAGCTTCCAAAACATAGCATTATTACAAAAAAATTAGATTATTCTCACATTGTTATTGCCATGCATATCCTTGAAGTTCCTTCGTACATCTTATTAATTTGATTAATATTTTATTATGTAAAGTACGATTACGTTATTGGATATACATTATATTATTATTCAAACGTGTACACGTACATGTCCTGAATCAAAATAATAAATTTTCCCTTCAAACAGTTAGAATAACTAGAATAGACTGAATGGGATCCTCATAAACCGATTAAAAGACCACCCAAAAATAGACAATGCGTGGTACTTTAATGGAAGTGTTTATGGACTGGTGAACGATAAACGAATGAAGTTTGACTTGTTGGACAATCTTGATGAAAAAATCAAATAGAGTAAAGTGTAATTTATACAACCCGGAATTTTAATTCCCATCCATGTGATTATTCCGGAACTTTGAGGTCCATTGACGTCGACGTTTTTGTTACTACTTTAAAATATTAAATTCCGGTTGTGACTTTTTGCCTGTACGCGAATATCATTTATGGCCCATTGACAATTTTCGAGCTAGCCAATTTTTGAACTGTTTGAATGCTTTTTACAAACTTTTTCCTGTTCTGCTACTTCTTTCCTTTCTACTCTATCTTTCTCTTTACAACTCAATTCTGTGTTTACTTAAGATTCGTACAGAAGCTCCAGGTTCCGTCAGAGGTAAATTTCTTAATTATCCATCATGTCTTTGAAAATATTATCAGCTAATTGTCAAGGATTGGGGGATATCAGCAAACGAAGAGATGTTTTTAATTATCTTCGAGGAATGAATTATAATATTGACTGTCTGCGTTTGTATAGATTATATAGGGACTATAAATAGACTATATAATAAACCCTATTATTTTTAGTGAGCAATCGCTAATTGCCCACAAACTTTTTGTTTTAATATGTTTGGTGTTGGTAAAGTTTTAATACGGGAGTGCATGATACATTACCAAAATGAGAAGTACTGAATTTTGATGCAGTAGAATACTGGTTAACCACATTAATTAGAACATACAAAAAGAATTTTAAAAGTTTATTTTTGTTTGGATTGTTCATTTTAGATTCCTACAGATATACATAGTAGAAAAAGATTTTTTTTATATATATATTCTTATATTTGAGTTGATTGAATCAAATTCATGATGTTATTGGAAGTATAAAACATTACACTCTTTTTTAGGTATACAGGTAGACATGTCTGAGAAGTGTGAGACTTGTGATGTTGGTGTTCAGTGTGGGGAGACAGAACAAATCGAGGATTTTATGGATAATAGTATCTTCAACAACACCATAAACCAGAATTCTGACAATGAATTAAGCTCCACTCATGACATTACATGATGTAAAGTAAGTACACATATAACACTAGATTTATTAATTTATAAACATTCATTGACAACTATATTACCCACTGGCCACTGCTACACATAATAGCAAGGATTTGTGCAACTAGCCTTTAAATAGCTTTTATAATTATTTATTTTATGGTTACAAGATTGAAAGGTCTGTCTCTGTTTTCTGTTTTAAAATTTTTACATTTTATTTTTAAGCTACACAAGACAGATAATCATCTTTGATCATTAGAAAGGTCAGAGGTCATTGTCAATAAAGAGACAATTTTATTGTTAGTAATCAAAGGTCGTATTTGCTTTCAATTCATTGAATCATTTTATGATTGAGAACATAGCATTTCACACACCCTTTTGAACATTTTTGTTTTAATATTAATTAGAATGTTTAGAATTTCATGTAAAAATCATATGATGTGTTTAGCATTTTCTGATTTCCCCAAAATTCTGTGATTACTGGGTTTAAAAAAATATTGCTAGTGCTGCTAGATGCAAAATCAGATAATTCTAAAGGCATGCTTTAATTTTGTAGTACTGAAAAACTGCCAATAGAGGAAGCAGAACCTTGCCATCTGGAGGAAAAGTTTTTAGTGTTTAAGTGGCAGCTTCTACAACTATTTCAGTTTTGCCCAAAATGGCATCTTCCAGCTTGTGGCATCGTTGATAAGAGAGTTGGAACTTGCACCCATATAGTGCAGAAGTGCTCTTCATGTAACTTTGTCAATAATTGGGCCAGTCAACCTTATATTGGCAAAATGCCAGCTGGAAATCTTCTTCTTTCAGGTAAGGCTGTATCAATAATATATCGAATATTCAATATGATAGATATTCAAGAATATTGTATTGAAAAAAATAACTTTTATTATTATATAGTCTATTTATAGTCCCTATATAATCTATACAAACGCAAACAGTTCATAACACTACATATTCACTGGATTTTAGGTCGTATTCACCGGAGGGTCACTGCGCGTGCAACGCATTGTGACGTCACAATCAAAACCTTAAACAACGTTGTAAACAATTGTGGCCGTATTCACCGGAGGGTCATTGCGCGTGCAGCTTCATTGTGACGTCATAATCAATACCTCAAACAACGTTGTAAACAATGGTTGCAACGGCCACAGCGAGCTACGTATCTGAGCAGGAAAAATATTATACAAACTTATTTCAGGATTATTTTTAAACATTTGGACGTCTTACAAGGCGAAACTCGGAAAGAAAAACACGGAGGTGACAAACTATAATCTTGGCATTTTTTTAAACGACGGAAGTTAGTAAATGAAAGTGGTGTCGTTATTCAATCTTCAATGTCTTATTTATTCAAATTCGGACTATATAATAAAACAATTATGGACTCTTTTGGTGTTGAATATGGTTTGTTATTCACCAGAAAAATATTCATATTGACCTCGGCTCCGCCTCGGTCAATATGAATATTTTTCTGGTGAATAACAAACCATATTCAACACAAAAAGAGTCCATAATTGTATAATAGACATTGGATGGGCAAATTTTCTTGTAATTCTGTTAAAAAGTTAGAAATTTGAATTTGAAGTGTTAATTGTTTTGACAGTGAAACAAGAACTTGGAAATGGGTTTTAAAACAATTAGTTTTTATAAAATTCATGCATTGAATGAATTACATTGTGTAAGACTTTTTTGATATACTTGTTAAAGAATCCTTTATATTGCATTATAAAATATATTTTAACATAGAAAATATTTTTGCTCAATACACAGCCCTTCTTTCAGGTTCCATTTTGTATTCTGGCAGTCTTAGTAGCAAGTGCCTTCTAATGTTCAAGTTATTGAATATGGCTTGTTTTGGACGCAGTCCATTTTTTAGGTAATTATTTCTTTTCAGTATGTTAGAAACTTGATTAATTAAATATAGTCAATGTTTTTTCTGGGTCATTCATCAAGGTGATTATTGATAACAGCTTCATCAATTAATAAATTATATGTGGGGTGAGATGGTTTAATATAGCATTTCATGACCACACTTTTTCAAACATTCCAGTTCTAAGTTGTTAGGAAAATACTGGAAGTTAAAAATTTATAAATATATTGGATTTTCTCTTCTGCATGTTGGTACCTTTTTCAATATTTATGAACTTCATCTTTAGGCATCAACAACAGTATGTTTTGCCAACAGTTGTGCTACATTGGAAGCAGGCACAGGGTACTATTATTGCTGACTTAAAGTCACAGAACAGAGGGTTGGTGCTTGCTGGTAATGGACGCTCAGACAGCCCTGGTCATTGTGCGAAATATGGTGCATTTACTTTCATTGAAACCATCAAAGTTCTAGACATTCAACAAGTGCAGGTACTTTTATTTATAATGATAATATAGATTTATTCTTTTTTTAAAATCTTTTATTTTCTTTTTCGAGTTAAGTTGATAAAATTTTGATATTAAGCCAAATAAATTTAAAATTTTGGTTTTCAGGCCCACACCATCTGTTTTGAGGTAGCCACATTCCAAATTTTATGTTATTGATTAAAATGGTTATCACTTCCCGTTAGCATTTGCAAAGAGACTTGGCTACCTCATTTGAATATACATTAGAATTTAATGCTTACGATGTTCAAACTTTGATAATCAACAATGAATAATGCAAACCTAATGATCAGACATGGATAGTATGGAAAGTATATCTATGATCAAAGAATTTTTATCATTATTTTATAGAAAATAGATATTTATCGCCATTTAATTGATTTAAAATTATAAATCCTCTCTCCCACATTTGCCTGAGAACCAATTAAATTGTAGCTTAAACACTGAATTTACTCTGTTTGAATTTCTTCTTTATGGTTCGAGTTGTTGCTCGAGAATTTTTGGTGGCACAAACATTTACATGTCAATCTAATGCTGAAATCTTTCAAGGTAATTTAATATACGATTGAACATTGTACATTAATCAGAATGAATTAAAACTGTCATTTCATTCATATTCATTTTGTGAGGGGAGAGGGTTGGTGGGTGGGTGGGTGGGTAAAAGTTATTTATTCTGACTAGTAAAGTTTTGCCATCAAAAGCCTGAATAAGCTTGTGCTGAAAAAATTGGTGCATACTGTTTGTGTTCAAAAGTTTTGGCATGATACTAAAACCTTTGTTTTTTTCTAGACTTGATTTTGTTCACCTTTATTTTCTGGAACAGCTTATTGTAAATCTTAATTTTGTATGTTTATCACATGTACATCTCAGCCAGGTTTGTTTATCTAAGTTAACCATAATTTACCTCTTAAGTGATTTGGAAGGACTATAGATTGATTGATTGTATATTGTTTAACGTCCCTCTTGAGAATTTTTCACTCATATGGAGACGTCACCGATGCCGGTGAAGGGCTTCAAATTTAGACCTATACTCGGCACTCAGGGCCATTGAGCAGTGAGGGTTCTTTATCGTGCCAACGCCTACTGTGACACGGGACCTACATTTTTAAGGTCATATCCGAAAGACCCGTAACTTTCACTTCTAGTGCCGAGCGCTTGGCGAAGGAACAGTCACTACCTATGTTTACGTCTTAGGTATGACGCGGCGCCGCGATCGAGAATCGAACCCGGACCTCCCGATCACGAAGCGAACGCTCTACCACTAGGCTACCGTGACCGGTGGAAGGACTATAGAATAGTTCTTGCTATTTTCAGTTAATTACATTTATTTTTCTAAATGTAAAAACAAAAATCAAAGTTTCCTCCATTATTCATCAATTCATGATACATTAAGGTATACATGTATAAGAATACATGTTTGATATCTGTTACGTTCTATTTTTTCTACAGAGTAATGAAGTTCCAAATAGTTCATGGTGTGAGCATGAAGGATAAAAAAGAAGTGTTAGATTTCTGAAGGATGAGGGGTTGCAGTAAGACACCCTTATTACAGACAGACACAGATAGAATAACAAGTGGATAAGGGAAAATCTTGATAGCACGAACCACTTCTATGACATCTGGTATGTTGCAAAAGGTATCTACTTATAAATGAAGAAAAAATCAAAGTGAATAGTATGGATATATTTAGATTATATTAGAAATTCAAGTGGTATGAAATATTTACATGCAAGTATATATATTTAAAAAAAAGTTCTGATGAGTTTAATACATGAATAAATTGACTTCGTAGGCACAGGAAAGAAATTGGCAAAGGTCAAGGATTGTGATATTGTTGGTAAATGGAAGCAGTCCATCACCAATCATATGTATTGGTCTGCAGGTTCTACACCAGATAACAATGGGGAAATGATTGTTGCCAAGTGGGAGTCCGTTATCCAGCACGTGCAGAACATCCACTCCAAATGCTCTTTTCCAAAGATGTCTTCATGATCCCCTGGAAGAAGATGACGAGCGGGAAATAGAGTGGCCTAATCCTAGTATGATTTTATGCCTATTCAAAAGCAACTCACTATTTTTTCATATTTTAATTATTCTGTAAAAAATTTCAAAATACATTTTATTTTTATTTTTAGCAAGCAAAGCCTTTGAGCAATTGGAAAAGATTCTTTTAAACAAGACCCTCTTAAAAGACATTTCAAGACTTTCCAATCAGGAGCAGACATCTTCACTAGAGGCTTTTCATAGCTTGATTCTCCATTTTGCTCCCAAGAATACAGCCTTTTCTTATCTTGGAATGTTGTGCCAGTGAGTAAAATTCAATGAATCTAACATTGAAGTGGCTGTATCATGAACATTACTGTTTTAAAATAACTGGCACTTTCTAATATTCTGAATTGCTGATCATTGACCAAAAAAGACAATTTGATTCAATTCATTAGTGATTTTTTATGCCCCCGTAAACGAAGTTTTGGGGGTATATAGTTTTTGTTGTGTCCGTCTGTCTGTCTGTCTCTCTGTCTCCCTGTCTGTCTCTGTCTCTCTGTTTGTCTGTTTGTCCGCAAAAACTTTAACCTTGTCCATAACTTTTGATTTAGTAGAGCTATGACTTTCATATTTCACATGTGTATTCCTTGTGACAAGACCTTTCTTTGGGTACCACCAAATTTGACCTTTTGAACTTGACCTTGGAGTTTGACCCACTTTTACATGAAAATTTTAAAATTTTACTTTGGCCATATCTTTTGAACAGTAGACACCAGGACATTTATGCTTCACATATGTAATGTTTGTTGAAAGACCTTTCACTGGATACCAACAACTTTGACCCTTTGACCTTGACCTTGTAGATTTCCATACTTGTGAAAAAACTTTAACCTTGGCCATAACTTTTGAACGGTAAGGGATAGGGCTTTCACACTTCATATGCGTAATCTTTGTGAGAAGACCCTTTTTTGGATACCAAGAATTTTGACCCTTTGACCTTGACCTTTGATACTGGCCTACTTTAAAAAATGCAAACATTGACCGTAACTTTTAAATAGTTAGGGCTATTGCTTTCATACTTTACATATTTAACTCTTGTGACAAGACCTTTCATTTGATAACAATAATTTTGACCCTATGACATTGACCTTGGAGTTTGACCTACTTTTAAAAAAATTTAGCCTTGGCCATAACTTCTGAACGGTAAGGGCTAGGGCTTGCATACTCTCCATAAGTATTCTATGTTGCAAGAGCTTTCATTTGATACCAATTGCATTGACCTTGACCTTGGAGATTACATTGACCTTTTGACCTTGACCTTAGAGATTTTTGTACTTATTGAAAAAACTTAAACATTGGCTTATTTCAAATTTCACAATTGTTTTCCAGTGAGAATCCCCTACTTTTGTTCCCAATTAATTAAATTAGCATTTAAGAAAAGCTGAATCTTTACTATGTTGCCATACAGGGGCATCTGTGTTTCACAAACATCTTGTTTTTTTTTTTATAAATAACTAGACTCTACTTGGTTGGACTTCATTATAATGAGAACTCGGAACGTGACCAAATGTTCACCAGACAAGGAGAACCATGCTTCACGATCAGGTACCCAAAAGGAAGGAAAGGACAAGCTGTTGTACGCCCTGACAAAACGAAGCCTACCTATGGTATGGGATCATATTAATGAAACTTTTAGTTGATCTTGAAATATACATGTGTAAAACTTTATTTTCATATAAAAACAAAGAGTCCTTGTGTTAATCTACTATATCGCCTTATTTTTTTTTTATTAAATTGTTATTAAAGGGGACACTTAGTTGAAAAACTTTGTATTTTAGATTATGCCATGCACCTCCAACAAGAGTTGATTGATTGATATATCCAAGGGCCAAGCCAACTACGAGATTTCATCGATAATCTACATGCAAGGGTACCTAATTTTCTATCCGCAAATGCAGATCAACCGGTCAAGGCAGAGGCTGTGGAGATGTTTGTGTCCAGATATAACAGATGATGACACTCGATACATCTACTGTGCTCTGTACTAATCTAATTTGATTGTTACAACCACATAAAATTGTAAGCGTATAACAAAATTAACTCCATAGAAACCTTTGTGCAGATTGTTGTTAATTACCAAAATCAGTTTGTACTTATTTTATTGCCTTTAAGGTCTGACAAGTTGTAAGAACTGTTTGTTGAGAAATACCACATTTGGCAGTTTTTTTAATTGTTGGAATGAGCTTACCTAGGTTTCTAGTTACTTGGCCACTTATAACACAACAACGTTCAATGCGGGTTATATAAGTTTTTTAATCAAGTAACGGACAAACAAACAGTTCAGATACAAACAGCAAGTCCGAATTATAATATACACTTGTGTGCAGTATTTACAGTCTTAAATATAGTCACTGATACTACTAGTACAGGGAAGGCTTTAACGTCAGTGTTAATCTGGTCGTATAGTAGTGCGTTGTGTCCAACCGAGAGCCCAAACTTAGAGCTTATATTGTCTTTCACCTTTCCTCGGGCCATGGTACATCTGATAGCCGTAGTAGTAGCAGTTAATTAATTATCAGGAGTAAAAGTGTGACCGAAGCGTGGTTCAGCTGTTACTACCTTGCCTCGGGCTATGGTACACTCGCTTGGTCAGTCAGTATACTGGACATTAGTAGCAGTAGATAATTCATCATCAGGAGCGAAGTGCGACCGAAGTGTGGTCCAGGTGGTATGGCTATCACTCTACGTTCACATTAGTGTTCACATTAGCGCGGGAAATGACAAGCGGAATGATCCATCACTCATTCAGCACCGGACGTACAGGGGTTATTCTGCCCTGTTTACACACGTCCAAATTATAAACACAAACAAATATTTATACATAATAAACACATTCATAGATAGAAAACAATATAAGAACCTTCACCTGCTCAAGAATATAGGTTAAGTAAGTTTATAGTTATGTAATAATTTAATGATATATCAGTTTTCATAACGTCAATTGTGTTACACTCCTCCCTTGCAGGAAATGAATAAGTTTTATTCATATATTTCATCACTAATAGATAACCTCGTCCATCACGTCATCTACGTTGTGACACTGTAAGAATAACACAATTGAGAGTGATATATACACCGTTCACCAATTTTCACTGATTAAATATGGTACCCTCCTCCAATGATAGAATAATTTCCATCGTAGAAACATAAATCACTATGTACACGTTGATACACTGTTATTCTTGAATCATTTATTTTCATTGAACTGTAGTAAACCGCAGGCTTCGATTCACTCAGTTTTCAATCCTTTATTATATAGTTATAAGTCCAATATTCACGATCCTCGGCTCTAATAAAAGAGGGATCGACTTACAATAAAAGTTCAATTACGCTGTGGTGGTACGCTCAGCACTGGGTGGTACTGCATCCTTCCTAATCGTTGGATAGAGTTTCGTAATAGTATCCACGGAGTCCACTCCAGCGGTGTAAACAGTTGCAAGCAATGGTGCAGAGGCCTTTGTATCTCTGCCAGTGTTAGCTTCACCAGACGAGTTAATCGCCACCAATGGGTACTGTCCTTGCTCTCCATCTGCTTTCTTACCTCTCTGCCAAAATCTACCTGACCAACGCCTTTTGCATTTACAATAAATATAAATTACAATTCCAAGGATCAAAGCGATAATAAAAGCTAAAACTGCATAAACCCAATTTGGCCACCCCCCCTTGGGAGGTAAATAATCAACTGAATCAATGCTTGTTAACTCATGAACCAGCCTGTTCATTGGTACTGTCTCAAGGTCTTGTAATTTAGTAGGAATTTGAATGTTTGATAAATTACTCATTTTAGAGTGCAAAGGTTCCCAAATTTTAATTGATGACACATTATACGATTCCATAAAAGTAAGTAAATTGTTAGTTATATCATACTTACTTTCTTGATGATAATGAGGAGGTAATGTCAATTGACTTGTTACTGCAGAACAAGATTCACCCAATTTAACAATTTGTAATGGAGGTCGAACAACAAAATCAGAAGTCACTGAAGTATGACCATGTTCACAAATTTTAACAAATGGTAGTTTAATTTGAGTAGAGATAATCCAGTGGCCATTAGTTACATATTTTGCCATAGGTAAGATTGTTTTTAATTTAACATTTACTTTACAATATTTCTTTGTCCTCCGAGTGTCTTGCAAAAACAACGAAACCACACATAATTTTGAAACACTTGTTTTATAAATTGGACTTCTAGCAAAACAAAACCCTTTAAGTGGGTTGGAACAAGATTGTAATTCTTCAGATGTTAACAAAATATACTGAGTTCTTTTTGTATTTATAGCCACAGCCGAAGTTTCTAAACTATATTGCGCCACCATAGAACATTCATTATCAGTGATAGTATTAGTACGATTAGTCATAAGAGCTGGTAAATTATGAATTTTATAGACCATAAAAGTTTCCTGAGCATCCAAAAGAGGAATAGAAAGAATAATAAGAAGACGATTATCCAGAGTAGTGGATGTACAAGTAAGAAATTTATAAAAGGACCATAAGTCAGTATCAGGATTTCCTGGTAATCTCAATGTTCTTGGCAATTTAGTTTTTATTGTCAAAAGTAAAGACTGCAAATCTCGTGGCGGCATTATGCTTGGAGTTAGGTGACCAATAGAAAGAGCATTTAATTGAATATATAAATGTTCAACATGTGACCGGACTTCTGACGTCATCATTTGCACTTCTTCGACGGCTCGATTAATTCGTAGAAAGGAATTTGTAAAGTAATCTAGTTTATGTACTTGCCTTTCCAACGCGGAGTTAATTTTTTTTAACTTATCCGTGAGAATTACCAATGCGTTAATTATTTCATCAATCTTTTGTCTATTTTCTTTTACCGCAGCGCGAGTACTGTTAATTAAGGTTAAGCTTTCCGTAAGAACGTGAGTTATCTTTTGCTGGTTAGAAGCAAGGGTGTTTATATTACTTCTTATTCCTCTTAGATCGTCTTCAGAAACGGTGCCAAAAAGAAAACTAAAAGCCCTACCAATGATTGGCAACAACGACCTTTTTTCACGAATGTTAGTATAATTATGAAGTGGACTTAAAACGCGAAAACTGTTGTGTACAGCATTTTGTGCGTCGCGAAGATTAATTATCTCCATTTCGAGTCCTTTGAAGGTAAGAAAATACATATCTTTTAGAGGGACATCATAAACTTTAATTAAGGCGTTGTTTATTTTGTTAATCTCATCCAAGCAATGATACAGTTTATTGATAGAATGATCGTATATATTTAAGTCAATAACCAACGTCACCAACCAACGATTCCTGGTTGTAGATATTTCATGCGCTTGTTCAAAGATAACATTTTCCCGAATTAACATGGCGTTAGTCAGAGCGTAGAGTAAAGTAGAGCAGGTCAAGAAAAGAGAGAACATGCTGTCGGTCAAATCTGTAAGAGAGAGAGAGAAAGATCAAAGTTGAGAATGACATATAAACTGACACCGAAATAACAGTTCTTTCTACATTGGGTAATAAATCAGAGACTGAATAGTCTTAATAGGATCTGAGAAACGTCCCAGATCCAATGAAAGCTCAGTATATCTGCCTCGTCTTTCCCTCATCCTGCCAAGTCGCTTCCGTCCGAAGAATCTTTCATACAGGTCATGCCCACCGAATTTTGGAGAGGGCTCTAGATAGAGCGAATAATAATAAGTGATGGGCCTCCCAGGATTGTCGGCTAGGAAGAAGTAGGCATTTATACCCCCATTCTCTTCCTGGTACCTGGAGTCAGGGGTGTTGATAATTTCCCGGTAGGTCACCGCATTACCTGCGAGTGCTAGATAGTGCGGGTCATCGTCATGGATGTTAAATACACGTGCGTAGAACTGGACGCTGACCTTAAAATGTGGGGATATTCCGAAGTTGACAAATGTCTCCAGTTTATAGTGTCGGAGGAACATATTAAAACACCGATACCTCTTCCCTATAAGCCTCCAGATTATTTGCTCCTGGGTTATCTCATAGTGGTAGTCATTCTCTATGTAGTCTACCATATCCCGGAGAGAAACTGCCAAATTTGGAGGGAGTGTTGGTCCATCGGTGGCATAGCCCTGTTTCCTCAGGGTTGCCGTGAATTGGACTAAAAGCTGCAAGTTTCTCCTTACATATTTCATCCTTCTCCGGTGCTCGGCCCTATACAAATTTCCAATGTGCATCTGAAGCATTGTTGCCTGGATATGGGCCGGTAGGTCGTATAGGGTATCCGGAGTGGCCAGCATCAAGGTCCAAGGGCAAAGGAGGGTATTTTGAGAAATAGCCATTATATAATGATATCAATAAAATAATTACCCAATGGAGATGAACAGGTGGTGACTGAAAATATAAAAAAAATAAAGACAATTGGAAAGTTACATTAATTTTGAAAGAGATCTTATAAAATTTCGAAATTCCTTAGCTCTCTTTATTCTGTTTCTTTTGTCCTGGACCCTACATTCATTAATGTCCATAAGGGACCCATTAGACTCAGATTCACTTTCCGAATTATCGTTATTTAATTCAGTGTCGTTTTCTCTCGTCTTTCGTTGTTTCAATCGTTTAGATAATTCATATAAGGGAATTTCATCCTCAGAGGAGGAATTCTCTCTCTCTTTTCTATATTTTGTAGCTAATTTCGCGAGAGGGATGTTTTCTTCCTCGCTACCACTCATTTCACTCTCTTGCTTTACTGTCTCTCTTTCAAGCTCACTTTCTGACATATTAGAATCTCCGTTTGAAATTACATCGGAATTACTCGATCCATTGTCAGAATAATGTTCATTCTCGTCCGGTATTGTCTTTTCATTTTGTTCCGCGGGGTCACGATCGTTTATTGCATCATTTTCAGATTCTGATTCGGGGGGCATTACGTAAGCAGCCTTACGTAATGGTCTACCTTGTTCGTCCTGGGGTATTTCCCATTCGTCGATCTTTGCTAGTCGAAGTAACTCTTTATGCGCTTTTGTAACCTTACCGTCTAATTGGCTCTTTATTTTGAACGTCACAGGAGATATCTGCTCAATTATTCTATAAAATGGTTTCCATTTAGACTGAAGCTTACTTTGTCGTTGGTTATTCTTGTAATAGACTGGATCTCCGATCTTTAAGTCCACGTCTACTGCGTTCCTGTTTGCGTACTTTGCTTGTCTCTTTTTGGATCGCTTCAGGATTCTGTGAACCATGGTAAATGTCTTGTGCTGTTGTTCCAATGCGACTCTGTGAGGATCCTCACCCATATACCTACGTCGAGGTTGTAAAATGTTGTCGATAGGAAGAACAACATCTCGGCCGTAGAGTAGATAAAATGGTGAAAAAGATGAGGATTCGTTGATGTTAAATCGAATCGCGGCTAAGGCTTGGTTCAGGAAAATATCCCATGTTGTCAAATTGTCTTCCAACTTCTTTGACAGTACATCATGCAAGGTTCGATGAAATCGCTCAACTTTGGCATTGCTCTGGGGATGGTAGTATGATGTCTTAACATGAGAGATGTTAAGTTCTTTCAAAGTCTCTCTAATTACCTTATTTTCGTTCTCCGTACCATTGTCAGTGATGATTTCCAACGGAGCTCCAAACCTTGGGAATATCTCCTCGATGATCAAGTGCGCAATGGTTGCTGCTGTTTTGTCTGGAACTGCAAACGCTTCAGGCCAACCTGAGAACAGATCTACAAACCCAATAATGTATTTGTTTCCCGATAAGGACTGTGGATATGGACCCGATAGATCAAGACCAATCTTTGCAAATGCAAATGGTGGAACGTCTGTTTCTTGTACAGATGGCTTTAATTTCTTAAGGTTTCTCATTGCACAAGTTACACACTTACCAACATAATCGTACAGCTCTTTGTAAAGGTTAGGCCAGTAGTACTTCTGTCTGATAGCATCAAACGTCTTGTCAATTCCCAAATGACCATTGTCATCGTGATACTGCTTGATTACACCAGATCGATAATGTGTTGGCACAAAAAGCCTAATAACTGGATCATTATCAGCATTTGATAGATAATACAACACATCGTCAATAATAAGATGTTTGTCACTTACTGCTTTCTTTGCTGTACCTTGTTGTATCTGGCGGACAATGCGTAGTAGTTCAGGGTCTTTGGCTTGCTCTTCAGCTATACTTACCTCATTGTCTTCACTAAGTTGGATCTGAGGTTTGAAAGGAATGTCAGGCTCACCTATATCATAGCGTACAAAATCTTTTGGATTAATTGCATTTGAATTAATGAAATTGATTTCTAATGAATTCTCATGTACATCTGGATCATCTTGTTCAGTGCTGTTTTCCATTTCCGACGTAAGGCTTGTTTGAGGCGTTCTGGATAACAAATCCGCGCATGTGTTCTCTGTTCCCGGAATATACTCAATTTGACAATTGTAACCCGCAATACTCAAGGCCCATAACTGAATCTTTTTATTTTTCATTGGGGCTTCTAACAGGTATTTTAGTGGTTTATGGTCAGTACGAATTACAAATTTAGCATTATGCAAATAAGGATCGAACTTTTGAAGAGCATAATGGATCGCGAAGGCTTCTTTTTCGACTGTAGACCAACGAGTTTGAGTGTCACTTAGTTTATGAGAAAGGTAACAAATTGGCTTTTCATTTCTGATACCCGGTATTTTAG
Organism: Saccostrea glomerata; assembly: GCA_003671525.1. Classification (NCBI taxonomy): domain Eukaryota; kingdom Metazoa; phylum Mollusca; class Bivalvia; order Ostreida; family Ostreidae; genus Saccostrea; species Saccostrea glomerata. Next base: position 334,803 of record PRKT01000428.1, read on the forward strand.
ATTCTGTTCCTTGTTCGTTTACATCTAGCGGTTGAGCTAGGCATGCGCCTATCGCTGTGTCGGAAGCATCGGTATAGAGAATATATTCTTTATTTGTATCCGGTACTGATAACAGCGGCACCACAGTAAGACTTTCTTTTAAGAATTCAAACGCTTTTTGACATTCATCATTCCATTTAAATCGCGCATATTTCTTTGTTAGTGATACCAAAGGCTCGGCGATTTTTGAAAAGTTTGGTACAAACCGACGATAGTAACTACACATACCTATAAAGCTGCGTATTTCTTTTACAGTATTAGGGGATGGCAATGTTCGAATTGCGGCCACTTTATTAGGGTCTGGTCTTATTCCATCTTTATCAATAATAAAGCCCAAATACTGTGTTTTCTCTTTAACAAAACTGCATTTTTTCGCCTTTAACTTTAACCCATGTTCCTTGAGTCTTTCAAATACAGTTTGAATGTGCTTTTCATGATCTTCGATGGTTTCTGAAAAAATCAAAATATCATCTAAGTAAGCCAAAGCAAATAATTCTAGACCCGCCAAAACTATACTCATAAGTTCTGAAATGATTTGTGGGGCGTTACAAAGGCCAAAAGGCATTACATTGAATTCAAATAAGCCTCTATGACAAACAAATGCAGTTTTCTCTTTGTCTTCTTCATTCATAAGTACCTGCCAATACCCCGATTTTAGATCTAAAGAGGTAAAATATTTTGTTTTTCCCAATTGATCCAATAAATCGTCAATCAAAGGCAGGGGCCAGGAATTTGTTTTCGTGATTTTATTTAGTTGCCTAAAATCTACACAAAAACGCTTTGTTCCGTCTTTCTTGTCTACGACCACGATCGGAAAACTCCAGGGCGATTTTGAACGTCGCACAATGTTCGCGCTCAACATTTCTTCTATTGCTTTGTCTACGATCACTCGTTTATTCAACGGAGTACGATACGGTTTCATTTTGATCGGCGTATGATCACCTGTATCTATTTTCATTTTGATCGTTTTAGTATGCCCTAGTTCCGCATCAGTTTTAGCAAAAAGATCTTGATTTTGCATTACAATTTTTTCAATCATCTCTTTATGTTCTGGGGCAACGTTAAGTTCCGATTTCAACTCTTTCTCTTTGTTGCTCTTATTTTTGTTTTTAATCGATGTTTCGATAGATTTATCATCGACTACGTTTATCCGTCCTATCACACACCCTCTTTTGATTTTGAAAGTTTTATTGGTATTGTTTACGACTAGAATTGGGACTTTACGCGATGATTTAGTTTTTGCAATTGAACTTCCAACCATCAAACCTGGTTCGTCGCTAATAAATCCCTTTTCTAAAGCATTTACTTCAACAGTTTTATTTTGAAATGTTGCGTGATCTTTATGCTTTGCAAAACACACGGTGGTTGATTGAGGTTTTAAAACAGTTTTCTTTGTCGCTCTCAAAATAGAAGCAATATGAACATCTTCAACCATCGGGACATATGTTTTTCCAATTCGTAAACTTCCAAGATCAAAATAAAGTCGAACACCATTTTGGACCAGCCAGTCTCTACCCAATATAAAAGATCTATTGATGTTTTGAACCACATAAAATTGATGAGACATTGTTAGACCTCCTATAACAAACTCAATGTGAGTGCATCCTTCAATTTTCAAATCGGCGCCGTTTACAGATTTTAAATTCATTTTTGCTTTAGATAATTTTGAAGGATTAGCAAGGGACCAATATACATTAGAACTTACCAAAGAAACTGCGGCGCCAGTATCTAATAGGGGTCTGAATCTTTTCTTTCCAATTTTTATAATACATGAATTTGGATTTTCAATTGAATTTACAGTCAAAGTGGGGAGATTTTGAACATTTTTGACATTTTTCTTTTGTTTTGTTTTCTTTTTCTTATTGCTCCCCCCAATGGTCCCAACTTGAGTGGAGCGTTCTAGTTTAACTCTTCCCAATTTTCTTCTTCAGCGCCAGCCGGCACTGCGTTTATAGCGTTTACATGTTTCTTTTTATTTGGGCATTCAGGACTGTAGTGTCCTCTCTTGTGGCAAGACCAACAAACAACGTCATCACGAGACCGTTTTGTGTCGACCGCTAAAACCTTCTTTGGGGCAAATGTCTTTCTGACAAACTGTCTTGGTCTTTGTCGCACGTCATGGTCAGTTCGTTTTCTCTTAAACCTATAATGATCTACTTCCATGGGTTCCCCAGCCTGACTTACGGGGGCAAAGTAATTTCTCCCTGTTCTCAAGTGAAACCGTTGCTGTAAATTGTATTCAGCACGGGCAGAATTGATTGCATCTTGAAGAGAGCCGGGATTGTCCCGCATGACCTTTAACTTTAGTCTATCTGAATAGAGACCATCAACAAAGAACCCAACAAGTTGGCTTTCTGATATTCTAGCATCCTGTGTACCTTGATACGCCTGTTCTGCCAGAGAGAGCAAGCGCTCAGCAAAGATTTGAACATTTTCATTTTTCTCTTGTCTGACCTGTCGTAAGAGCGTAAATGCATGCTGTGAATCAAAGATTTCTGCAAATCTCATAGAAAGCTCTGCTTTTAACGTTTCCCATTCGACCATAGGGTTCGTTTTGAAATATCTCTGAATAAAGTCACTGACCGCCCCTGTACTAGTTTTAAAAGCAACCATTTTCACATTTTCTATTGGAACCCCCTCAAGATATGCATGCTTCTCTACCGCTTTAATCCATCTTTTAAATGCTTTTGGATCCCCATCAAAAGGCGTTATTTGACTTGTTCCCAAATTTTGATTCAAACTGTCCATTTTTAATGAAAGTCCTTTAACAGCATTAATAAATTCTTGTTCACCCATGATAATAAGAGATTTTGGCAAAAGATGAAATACTTACAAAATGGAGAAGCAGAGTTCAAGTTCCAAGAGTCCGCTGTAACGCTGTAACCCGTTCGGCAGGAATTCCAATCCAAATCCTGGTCACGGCACCAAATTGAACGTTATATAACACAACAACGTTCAATGCGGGTTATATAAGTTTTTTAATCAAGTAACGGACAAACAAACAGTTCAGATACAAACAGCAAGTCCGAATTATAATATACACTTGTGTGCAGTATTTACAGTCTTAAATATAGTCACTGATACTACTAGTACAGGGAAGGCTTTAACGTCAGTGTTAATCTGGTCGTATAGTAGTGCGTTGTGTCCAACCGAGAGCCCAAACTTAGAGCTTATATTGTCTTTCACCTTTCCTCGGGCCATGGTACATCTGATAGCCGTAGTAGTAGCAGTTAATTAATTATCAGGAGTAAAAGTGTGACCGAAGCGTGGTTCAGCTGTTACTACCTTGCCTCGGGCTATGGTACACTCGCTTGGTCAGTCAGTATACTGGACATTAGTAGCAGTAGATAATTCATCATCAGGAGCGAAGTGCGACCGAAGTGTGGTCCAGGTGGTATGGCTATCACTCTACGTTCACATTAGTGTTCACATTAGCGCGGGAAATGACAAGCGGAATGATCCATCACTCATTCAGCACCGGACGTACAGGGGTTATTCTGCCCTGTTTACACACGTCCAAATTATAAACACAAACAAATATTTATACATAATAAACACATTCATAGATAGAAAACAATATAAGAACCTTCACCTGCTCAAGAATATAGGTTAAGTAAGTTTATAGTTATGTAATAATTTAATGATATATCAGTTTTCATAACGTCAATTGTGTTACACACTCTAAGCTTTTGTATTGTCCATCATTTGCAGGAAATGCATTTCTAATGCGTGACATTACACAGGCTGGTAAAGGAGTACGGTTGTTCTTTCCCAGGAAACCCCAACACCATCTTACTAATTGACGATAAGCCACATTTCTAAACTTCCTAAAATATTGCACATTTTTGTAAAGATTGTGCTTAATATACATAAAATGTTTTGGATATTTAAATGTGGTTGAATGTTTATTTTTTTTTGTTCAATATGTATTTCATGCTATGGTTTTATTTATTAATACACTCACTGATGCTGGGGTTTCTGTATCCTTCCATTCTTGTTGGTAAGCATAATATGCTGTTTCTAGAACCCATGGATCCAAACAAACACTTTGAAAACCAGGATGTGATATGCAAATAAAATCTTTATTGGTCTGTTCATTTCCTTCATTTATTTTAGCTTTTGTTTTGTCACATTCTTGACAGCAAAACCTGTTGTCTGGACATTCAATAGGTTGACATGTACCACATGTACACCTAAAATGCATAGATATTAATTATTCATAGCCATATTTGGAGAGGAGTCTGTAATCTTTTGTTTTAGAGATGAAATAGTTTTAGAAAAATTGTTCCTTAACCAAGCGACGGTGTAATCGTGTATATAAGGTAGGTTCATAAGTATGAATTATTTGATGCTAAAGGAAGAGTGTCTACCCTAAAATTTCTCAAAAGTACCCCCAAAATGTCAACATGGTCAAAGGGCGTGCATTACGGAAAGGGGGGCGGGGCGAGGGGTAGTTTACCAGGCGACCGTTTCACTAACAAATCGTAAATGTACGATAACGTTTACGTTTGCTGAAGGTGCACCTTAACAAGCGTTTCACAAAACATATCGTAAACGCAGCACTTACGACTGGCGAGTTACGACCAACTTATTGGAACTCTTCTAACAAAGGAGGTGTATTTGTATTTGTTTGAGAGTGAGAGAAGAGGAGAGAGAAAGAAAGAAAGAAATCTATATCATTACGAAATAAAAATAAATACCTTTCATTATTTGTCTTAGTCTTCAAAAATAGAGAGAAAGAAAGAAAGAGAGAGAGAGAAAAAAAAAGAGATAATGGAACATAGATCAATATTTACATTGGCAAATGTTTTCGTTTATATAACACTACTGGAAGCAAGCGTTTTTATAACTGTATAAATACAGGTACGGGGTCAAGAGGTCATAAATTTTTGTATGGATAAACGTTCGACGTAATTTCTCAGTGACGTCATAAAGGGTCGACGCGCGTTCAGTGGATTACATACATGCCGTTAGGTTTGAAAAAAAAAATGCATTTCACACATTAAAAGTCGCAAATAGGCAAATATAAAGTATGAATAAGTCACAAATGTAAATATAAGTAATAAGGTATCATTTTTTGAATTTTATTGGGATGTAAAACGGGTTGGCACATGATCAAATCTTCTATAAAGCCTTTCGGGCTTTATGGGATTTGATCACGTGACCAACCCGTTTTACATCCCAATAAAACTCAAAAAATGATACCTTATTTCTTAATTAAAATGAAAAAATATAAGTTTATATAGTACCATGCATGAAATTTGATTTAAGTTCCTTTTTGTATCTAGGATCAAATTATACGTATCGAATATCTTTATTCATTCTTGCATTTAACGTATCTTAATTATCAAGTATAGTCCACAATGGTGTGTAATGATTCATTTTACTAAACATGCTTAACTCTAAGTTTTAAAGTTATTTTACTCCCTGCTAAAAATTATGACAAACTCGTGGTGAAACAAAACATATATTAAATACGTTTTTTTCCCGACTGTATACACGTATTGACGTTTTCGTTTTATGTTTCTGTTAGAAAATGCAATTAATTGATGTTTGTTTTTTGAATATTGCCAAAACTCACACGCATGTTTTAAAATTTAAGTATTTTTAGATCAGTTTAAATAAGTAAGCAATATTAAGATGTTAGCAAACTATCCATTGCAATATCTCATTTAAATCTTAAACATCAGGATTAATACAGGAAAAATACTTTACTGTTACAATTTCCAAGTTAATCTTATAAAACAAATTTATTCAATCTAAATCTCTAAATTGATTCAAATTGTCTTTAACAAACGCTGATTCAATAAACGTCAAAACTCTTCGTTTATACCTTGTATAGTAGTTTGTATATATTGAAACTGTGCCCGCAGCAATGGTTTTAAAACGGGGGGGGGGGGGGGGA
>PRKT01000428.1:351384-421706 GCA_003671525.1 Saccostrea glomerata
TAGGTTTATCAATGTCTTTATCTGAGCGAAATAAATATTCTTGAGCATTTCTAATTGTCTGTTGTTCAGATACTGAGGTCGAATTTTCTCTAACTTGGCGCAGTGTAGTAACCCTTAAACTTCCGGTCAATGAACTGTCATTCATGCTTTTGAAACACATGAGCCCTAAATGTCGTTATGTAGCGTATATTTGCATCTGTACCTCTCCTTTTTCTTTATTTTGAGAATTTCCAGCATTAGCAATGAAATGCGAGCTTTTGGTAATTTTGAGGAAATACAGGAAATCACATCTGAAAAAGAAAGAAATATTTTTTCCCGGCATTTTAGTACAATACTTATGATAAACAGGTACAAAACCTTAAAAACCAAAATATTGTCAAAAACTTTATCAAAATTGCTAATATTTGATTTCTGTTAAGAGGGCTAAAAATCAACTTCCGGTAATGAAATGAAAATCATTCACCCGTAAAAATAACTGATTTGGCAAAGTTAAAGATGTCCGAACTTTTTTTGGTACATAGTTATATCCTGTACATAATTTTAACCTAAAATTAGGGTGTTGCGTTTTCATTGACGGGGAGTATATTTCACACATATTTGTGGCAAGACCTTTCATTGGATACCAACAACCTTGACCTTTTGACCATGACTTTGGAGAGTTTTTGTACTTATGAAAAAACTTTAATCTTTATCATAACTTTTGAATGATAAGGGCTAGGGCTTTCTACTTCACATGTGTAATCCTTGTGAGAAGAATTTGATCCTTTGACCTTGAAGTTCAGTGATGATAGATTTCTAAATAAATGACATATGATAGGGTGTTCATATTAAACACAATATGTCATAAAAAATGACTACAGGTTAAAGTTTTTGGAGCAGGTCCATTCCTAAGGAACTACATGTATAAGCCCTACCCAAACCAAACTTGCATGGATGATGCATATAGAGATGGACACTACCAGACTTGCTTCAGATGCTGAATCTGACACACATTTTCATTCCCAAGTAACTATGAGCCCTACCTGAACCAAATTGATCAAATTTTATACACATAAGAATTTTCATGTTGCCTTACTAAAATATCCTCGGCGGAGCATTCATGTCCTATGGACATATTTCTAGTTTGTTCTGAATCATCAATTGATTTATACATTAGAGGAATTTCCAGGTAATGGCAGACATGAAACAATTACATGTAGAACATCGTTTAGTTCAAGAAACAAACTGCATACCATTCTACTCTGACTCTCTCTTTCCATATCTAGGATTGGTGAAATACGACTGAAATATGGTCGATTATTGGTGTAAAACAACAAAAATCAGTCAATCCATATCTGGGGGAACTAGTTGTCTTAGGTCAACACCATGTTGGAAGTCACTTAAAATTTATGGAAAAGAGACAATCACCATGCAAATTAAGGTTTTATACATAAAGTAAAATAAAAAAAAAATTCCTTTACATGTGCTATGTAATTATTGTTTTTTCAGTGGTTTGTGGTGCAGTCTTTAGGAGTACATCAACTATGGGTCACGGCAGAGAATCGCTGGGGCAAACAGAGCAGGTCTATTTATGTGGTAAGACTATCTGACTTGATCGTACAAACTGGCTAGCTTGTATTTTAATATATATATAGTTTAATTAATTCTTAATTAAACAAGTTGTAAATAATGAAAATAAGTGAGTTCAGTCAGAATGATTGCTTAGTTTGTACACGGAGGGTTTGTCTATCGGAGACAGTTTCAGCAAGTTTTGAAATGATTTGTAGAACATATATTAAAACATATAAAAAATCTCCTGTGGATTGAAATAGCATTTGTTTTACTATAGTCTGTCACACGACCGGAACATCACTACTTTTTGCAAAATATCTCAGAATAAATAAATACCTTGGACTTCAACCTATATCCGATTGGTAGATTTATTTTTATCCAAACTCCTGTATTTATCCGAACCCTCAAGGGCAACCGGTGTATAAACACGGCAGCAAATTCAAAGTCTACAGGGATTTAACATTGCCAAAATGGCTGCCACTTTAGAAGGGGATACTTTTTTTTATTTCTTCGGAATTTTCTGTAGCCTTTCGTCAGTGACGTCATGTACAGTACCTGGCCATACGTGAGTCATAATTGCATTTTTACGCTATATATTTCATTGAAAACCCTATTTTTATAAAAACTTGTTGTGAAGTCAATTTTAGCTCAATTTTCATGATTTTTTCACTGAAACAGGATTATTCAAATTTTCTTATATTAATAAACAAAATGATACTTAAACCATTGAGAATAAATCATAAAATATTGTCAAGACAAAATTTTCTAACTTCAAATTACTATGATTTCTTAACAAATTGAAGTCTTAAAATTTTTGTTTTGCACTTGACCTGTGATTTCAAGCTAATGCATAAAGATAAAACTAATTTGAAATAATGTGAAGAAACTACATCAAATTCTGCATTTTATGGTGTTTTAGACATTAAAAAGAAACAACAAATGACACAGTGATAATATTTTAGAAAAATGCGTTTTTCAATGAAATATATAGTGGAAAAATAAAATTATGACTCACTTATGGCCAAGTACTGTATGTTTCAACGCTGCGCACGTTGTATCTATTTACGCATGCGTAACAAAATAACGTGTTTCTGCCATATTACATCTAGGCCATAAACATACATAATATTTAAAGTACTACAGCAGAATGCCAAGGCAGAAGAAGACCAGACAAGCTGTAAAATCTCTACAGGTATTATAGTATGGTAACAGATATACCCATGTTGACAACTTTGTGCTATGCAGCTATGTTTGCAACCATGGACTTACAGTACTATATTCTGGGATGTCTATAAATCCCTATAACAAGTACTTTTGTACAAAAAACGACTTTACCTTATGTGAGCATAGCCCCGGAATTTAATCCAACATAGAAGACAGGACATTAAGCCTGTAATTCTTCAAAAGTTCAGCTTCTCCAAACAGTTGCACATTGCACACATATACCATGAAAACGTAAACATGTCAGCCTATATCACGCACACTCAAGATTGTCATAACCACTGTATTTTCACATCAGCCATAACTTGAACGTTAAAATAATTATTCAATTGCATTCATGTTCAAGAAATTTTCTACACACGCAAAACACCTCCATATTTTGTCAAACATAATGGACAACAGTTTTGAAAGTTCTTGCTGTTGTCTGCTATTTCTCGGATAAGAATGACGTCAAGAAGCGACCTTGCCCTTTATAGTGTGGTGAAGGGTGTATTCACACCCCTGTAATTTTTACCCGAGTTATAAATTTACACACGTAAGTAGTGATAGAGAAGTCTAAATTCAGTATACACTGTTTATGGTTTCATACTTGACGGTGCCTTTTCTTTCACATTTTAATAAATAAAAGAAATTATTGAAAGTCCAAAAAAAACACTCCTTATTTATTTTTTTATATATCCTATGAACAAGAAAGATAACTCTTAGATTCTGAGTAATAATTAGTATCTCAATTGCTGGCAAGAGTTACTTCCCACACAGGTTAACACTTAAAGCAAAATCAACTGAGACAAACTTTACATGATGTATCATTGTTTACAGTAATAAGGACAACAAATTAAAACTTATATTTTCAGAGAAGCAAAGTCTTAAATATAATAGATGAATATACAAAAGATGAATATAGTGATTCCATGTGTTGCAGATCTATATGCATAAGCTGTCTATTTTCATTAATTGTTAAAATATGTTTAAGTTTTTTGTATATATCAAGAATATGAGCCTTTCACAACTTCAAGATGAAATTTAACTTTAATTGTAATTTACATGTATATAAAATTTAAATCAGAAAATAGTTTTCTTTGAAATGCGTGCTAGAAGTTGTGATTGGACAAAATTTAAATTAAAAATACATGAGTGCATTACAAAACATCACACATTGACTTGAAATTCAAATGAAAAGGATTGGGGGGGGGGCTATGCATTTTCAGTTAGAGGGGCACTATCAACTACCAAAAACTCCTTGTCCAAGCAAAAAGAAAAAATTATTGAGGGGGCTCAAGCAAATAGTAGTAGTAGCTGTAATTTCTATATATCAGCAAATTCATTTGGGGGGGGGGGGCATCCCCTGGTTTCTACAGCTATGAGGGTTAACCATCCATTTTATACACAGCTGAGTTAAGAATTTTATGGTTTTCTTTGATTTCAAGTTAGATAATACATATATATTGATAACACAGGAAATATTGCATATTTTCAAAAAAACTGCTATTAATATTTAGCAGATGAGACAAATAATAATTCTACTGTGTTTAGAATGAAAATTGGGTCTCCAGAGGCTTTTAGGATCGTATAATACTTAATGAGGCGGTAAAGTTGATATAGCAAGTTTTTTTTTATGGAAAAAAAGCTTCTTCATAGGAAGAGGGTAAGGGGAGACAATAAAAACTAAATTCAGTTAAACTCATCTGTATCAAATGGAAGTTTTTGAAATGGAAATGGATTACAAAGGTGTTCTGAATATCTTATAGCTCAAAAGAGTTCACATAAACAAAAATAGTGACCATGGAATAAACTTGATAAACTACATATTAAGTTGATCTAAAACTATTACTTTAACTTTTTTTTGTAATGCACAGGTTCTTGACATTCTTAAAAAGGTGCACCAGGCATTTAACCAAGAGAGGACACAGGGAAGGGTAAAAAACATTTCTAACCCTCTGAAGAGACTTTCTACAGCAACAGGTATTAATTATCACACAATATTCTGTAATAATGGACCTGTTCACAAAATATCCTGCATATAAGACCAAAAAAATCTGACATTAATTCTGAAAAAAGAAAATCTTTAGTTATTTAAGTCAAACAAGAGGCCCATGGGCCATATTGCTCACCTGGTCATCCTTTTAAGGAAAAGCAAGATTTAGTTCAGAATTGACAAGTATATTAAAGGGTATATACATATGTTATCTCACCCTACCCTAAGGATCCCCAAGTTTAGTTTAAATTGACATAATTTTTCTGGAGAAAAAAATTTAGTAGTGAATGTTTATGATGTATGATGATGACAAAAATGAAAACACATGTTCATCAGAAAAGCTTATTTAAGCATTTGACTATTGTGAGCTTAAATTTTCTTGCTTATATTCCATTAAAATATATTGTTAGATTATAAAAATAAAGAAATGACAAAGTTATCAAAACATAAGTTCTCTGCTTTCACAGTAAGTCATTTTGTATATAAAAAGAATTGAAAACATAGTCTGTGCTTTGTATCCTCTGATACATTAAGTACATAAATCTTTTAACATACATGTATTATACTATAGGTATATCTGAAAGAACTCTGAAAGCAAATATCCAGTTTGATCCAGTGACAACTGTGGTTGAGGATCTGCAAGTCCCTCCTGTACAGCAGAAGATCCACTCCAATAAGGGGCTCGATGACTTTGATGAGGACCTGGTAAAAAGTACCATCCATGAGATGCAGTTGAGGTGCAAGTATGTTTCTCTCCGTCGACTGTCAGGTGTGTTGGTAGAAAGGGGAATCAGGATCACCAAGTCATCTTTGGCAAGACTCATGAAGAAACTTGGATTCAGGTAAGAATCAATTGGGAGAATGTGACCTACAAATAAAGCATATAATTATTAACATTACATGTATTTATTAAATTTATTGACTGGGTTCGAGGGAAACACATGGACCTACATGTACAGGGTGAAAAAAAAGCATTTCGCTTTCAAACCCAGTCAATAAATGATGTTATACCTGTTATTTTATTATAATTGTCCAATATCTTGCTCTACAATCAAAAATTGATTTTTCATTACTGCTCAGTAAACAAAGGAAATTTTAGACTTATTTTAGTATAGATTAATTTCAGAACAAATTTTAAAGTATGAAATTTAGCATTGTTTGCATGCTTAACAAGAGGCCTATGGGCCACATCACTCACCTTAGCAATGTGGCTGGGGGAAAAAAAAGCAAATTTAAAGCCAGTTCAGTATTGAAAAGCTTAAATGCATATCCCAATAATCAGGAAGGGGATATGATTTGAATTAATACCTTGAATCTACACCAACTAAGAATACTAACATATTTCTTTGACATAATGTTGCTTTTTCTCCCTAAAATTTGAACTTTCATTTTGGCCTCACCCTACCCCTGGGGGTCAAAACTGGAATCTACACTATTTCACACAGCTTCATATAAATATGACCAATCATGGTATATAGAGTGCTCTGGAGAAGTACAAAATTGGACAAGTTTACAGATGGACGGATAGACAGGACTTCAGAACAAATGTGATCAGAAAACCTCACTTAACTTTATCACCTTTGTAAAAAATATTTTTCATTTTCTTTCAGATTCTACAAGTCTGGTTCAGATCGGAGGTTTATTGGTGAGCGTAATGACATCGTCAGTATGTGCCATACTCTTACCTGAGGTCCATCCGAAACTTTAGAGAGGCGGGTCGTCCTATTGTGTACTTGGATGAGACTTGGTTGAACACCAATCATGTAGTGAGGGGAGATTGGATGGACTGTCCTAGGACATCTACCTCTGCCTTTGAGTCACACTGTGAAGGTCATGGGCGCAATTTAATTACGCAATAGGATATTAAATATATGATTACTAAAAAAGTAAGGAACAAATTTATTACACACCCAATTTATATATGTAAACTGTTTATAACATATGAATTCGGAACCTATTAAATTCATTCCTTAATTTAATTTTTCTTTCATTTATTGTTAAAAAAAAGATGACTGCCTTGAAAGTACCTTCAAATTGTACAAAATTTATATGTAATGTCAGGCGGATTGATACATTTCTTTGATGTAAGTCATTGGGACAAAGGGAACCTAATTTAATTGATATAAAGTAACTTTTTTATCCATCAATCAATTACCACTTTATGACCTGAATCAAACTGATGTTTTTTTTTCACTTCTGGTTTATTGAACACAGAAGGATAGAAGGATAGATATACCGTATGTTTTGCTTTCGAACATTTATACCACAAATTTTCCGGATTATAGCTTTGTATTTTTCTTCAAAACACAACAAGATTGCCAATTTTCCTATGTATTAAGAATAAAATCAAAATCTGTGAAAGTGCAAGGATGCATCCATCAAACCCGCCCAAAAATTTGAAGTTTCAATAACTTTTAGATGATTTTTAAGATTTTTACTTTATTTTCATGTGAAATGCCATTGCAATATTTAAGTTGTGATATTACAAATGTATACAGAAAATTTGAGAAAAATTAAATATTAACTTCAAATCTGTGTCTATGCACCTTTAATGTGGGTAGCATAATTCTGTCTGCCTGTACACAATAAATCAATTAAACTTTCTTTTAAAAATTTATATCAATTAAACCAATCATTACATTTTAGCTTTTATGAACGTCAAAATTTTATAACTGAATTAAATAATTGAATTTAGCATATTTTCATTGACTGGGAGATTGATTGTGAAATGTGCTTTAAGATAAATATTCCGTGTCTGTTGTCCTCTATACACATATATTGATTGATTGTATGTTGTTTAACATCCCTCTTGAGAATTTTTAACTCATATGGAGACGCCACCACTTGCCAGCAGAGGGCTACAAATTTTGTCCTATGCTTGGCACTCATGCAGGGCCTTTGAGCAGTGAGGGATCTTTTTCGTGCCAGCACCTACTCAGGCCTCGGTTTATACGGAAGACCGGTCTCCACGTCCCATAGTGGGATTCGAACTTGCAACATAAGGATTTACTCCTTACTTCTCAACTCTAGAGCAGATGCTCTAACCACTGTGCCACGCGGACGACCTATACACCATATAAGCCAAAAAAGAAAAACAATAAACAAATAAATTTTATAAGAAATCAGGAAAGAAATATGAGTGCCAAAATATTGGTAATATAGAAAATAGCATATTGGATACTTAGGGTATTTATTAGGCATAAATAGTCTGATAAATAGATCTATATATGGCGTCGGTAGTCCAGTGGTTAAGGTGCCGGACTCCAAACCGAAAGGTTGTGAGTTCGAATCCTGGCCGCGACAAGCCGACGTTGTGTCCTTGGGAAAGGCACTTTACACGAATTTCCTCACTCCACTCAAGTGTAAAACGAGTACCTGGCTATAGACAGTGAAAGATATTGTCAGAATGTTAGTGTTCTAGCGCTGATAACGGCAGCTTGCACTGAGAAAGATTCTGGATTGTTAAGGTCTGCTGGGGTAATAATGCATTGTAAAGCGCTTTGAGTTAGCATTTATGCTAGAAAGGCGCTATATAAATACGATCATTATTATTATTATTATCTATATAATTACTGTTTACGGTAGTGTTAAAAGCGAAAGTAGACTTGTTTAGACCCGCGCGTTTCACGGAAGAAAATGCAGCTAAAACAATCTGTCTTTTCCTTAAGCTTCAATATGCCAATAAAGGAATTGACGCAGTTAATATAAGTAATATTCTTAATCACAAACGGGTCCAGTCTTGTATTCCACCATATTTCAAGTTAAAGACTACCAGCGGCGTATATTCCTTCCTGTTCAAGTGTAGGCTAATGTGAATCGGAGATTCACCTGAGGCGCGAAGCACCGAACGGGGGTAGGTACGGGAGGGGGTCACCCCCTCTTGTTGGTGGGGGGTTCGGGGGACCTCCCCCTAATAGATTTTAAATAATAGATACAAAATCATGCGATTTTACGATAAAAAAGATTTTTAAAACGAATATATAAAAACTTTATAGGATTATAAATTCTTGTAGTACCACAGAAAAAAAACATTGTTCTGTAGGAAAATTTGTATTTTTAAAATCTTTTTTAAAATCTTTTTTATATTATCGCGTGATATAATCACTTTTGCTTTCATTCTGGTTTTTTTTTTGGCTGTCCTGTTCATAATTAAATGTAACTGATTTTTTTTTAAACCCACATATCGGAATCAAACCGTCGGATAAAGTAAAATCCAGTTTGCTATTAGAATAAATACGACCTTTCTGCTATTTGACTTAAAATGAAATAAAATTAAAAAGATAAGACCTATAATTTTGATTTGAACATATTTTATTATGTAAAATACATAATTGGATTGGGCAGCAGGCATAGCCTATATGAGCCCTCTCCAAAGGTACAAGGTTAATTAATACACATATAGTAACAGGTTTATATATGACCAATAAGTTGTATACATACACAAATTTAAATAGAACATCGGGGGAAAGAAAGGTACATGAGTAAAGATAGAAAAGGAAAAAAAAAAAACATATGAATAATATGACCTATAATTTTGAAGCAACTTTATTGATAACTCTTACTAATTAACTTTAAGAGATATATATGTATGCCTTATATATTTTTGTAATCCTTGAGAAAATGATGTGTAGGCTACAGCCTTTTAGCCTATATGGAATATACGCCACTGACTACACCTTGTATTTCCTACAATACACATCGACCATTGCTGCCAAACTTTTCAATTTCAAAACACTTTACATGGCCTGGATACCGACTATCTGAAAAATAATCCCCCTTCGTGTTCATGTTCTTCTTTGCCCTATAACTATATTCCTGCTGGACACGTTATTACAGGTGACATAAATATAGTTCGTAATGAGGACCTTAGATCACTTATTTTAAAAGGTCCTAAATATAGGGAACCCGGATCATTCAACTGGCGTCGGATTTCATAAATATTATGGATTCTGTTGAAAATTACGCCAGAAGATGGGCCAGATATGAAAAAGAAGACATTGACACCTTGTCAGAATGGATTAAATGTATAAGATCCATGTTAAAGTCACGTATTAAAAAATTGAGGGGCCAAATGAAAACCATCTATCCTTCTATCCTTCTGTGTTCAATAAACCAGAAGTGAAAAAAAAACAGATAGATTACACCATCAGTATGTTCTGGTTCCTACCGACAAAGCAGGTAACAACATTGTCTTTGTTTGTAAGGCTCATTATATAAATTGCATTCTACAAAAACTTGGATTTAATTCTACAAGTGGTAATCCTACTTATACACATGTACCCATACTTCCCTTTCTAAGGAAGAAATTCTTCAAAATCACCTGTCAGTTTTGAATACTTTTAATATTCCACCACAGGAGCATCTTATCCACTCTGTTCTCTACTTCACAAGCTGGGATTTTCGTTGGATAAAAGCTATTTTCGATGAATATATTTTAGGGATGTCAACGAGTACCCGGTTAACCGGGTACTCGATCGAACGTCCAAGTATCGAATACTAAAATTGGTACTCGGTTACTCGGAAGTATATTTTTGAATATTTCTAAGCTTATTTATTAATGCATTTAAACGTCAGTTTCAAATGGAAAATGTTCATTGCACTTGTACTTTAAGTAATTAGGGTTTTCTACCCCTCTAAATGACCGTTATCGCCTGTGGCAGTGTTTATACAGTAAATACCTCGACCAAGCACCTGTTACCTGGCTTTTCTCACCTTCGGCAGTCTTCTATCCTTATTTTTGGTTTGCTTTAATGATTTGTTTTCAGTGAACATAATTTAGGTCAATTATAATTAAATAATTTAGATTAGTTTGTCAGTTCTCCAAGAAGCCGTAAATTCTCTGGAAAAGGGACAAATGATATTACACGTGCGATTGTTGATATGGTTGCGTTTGATTACAAGCCAAATGATGCAAATGGTTGAATGCTAAGGCGTAGAAAAACGATGTTCATCGTTATATCAAACTACAACAAACTGTTCCATAATAGTATGAATTCTAGGATCGAAAAAGTGTAAGGAGATCAAAAATCCGCTCTGTTTGAATTTGATCATTTGATACTGTCGCTCTGACAACTGAAATTTGGAAGTCAAACGCAATTAAGAGTTACATAATTTATGTACATTACACGCAACCTAGAGCTACATTACAATTACGGAGCAGATTATTTTTCTAAACAAATACACTGTGAACCATTTGTGATTTAATTTTGTGTGTTTTTCTGATAAATAAATTGAACATAAAAATGTTATATTTAAAAAATTTCGTCGGGTAAGAAGTGCTCATAATTGTTACAACAGAAACACATTTACGGGTAAACCTCCTATCAGAGCAAGTGGTTTTATTTCTACAAGAGTTTACAATGTTTTACAGTTAACAATTTACTTGTTCATATTTACACTTTTACCAAGTACCCGGGTACTCGATCGGAAAAACGTCCGAGTAACCGAGTATTAAAAATTGACCGATTTGACATCCCTAATATATTTGGAATATTTTAGCATGGATAAGTACTAGGACATCATTTGTGCTAGTTCATTTCAGGATTTGTGTAACTTTTCTCAAGTAAGTTGTTTTTTGACTTGGTTAAAAAATCGTGTGCTACTTTTGATTCTCCCTTATGTACTTTTATATGTGAAGTAGAGAACACAGTGGATAAGATGCCCCTGTGATTCCACAAAGCCAAAATGAATTTGAACTACCCTATATATATTGGATTCCAAAACTTCATAAGAATCCTTACAAACAAAGATACATTGCAGGTTCCAGTAAATGTTCAACCAAGCCTCTTTCATTACTCCTCACTAAGATACTGACAGTGGTGAAGGAAAAACCTCAAGAGTACTGTGCAACCATATATTCAAGAAGTTGTGTGAATCAGATGTGGATAATCTAACAACCAAGCTATATGATAAACGTGATGACTTTAACTTTTCTATCGTCAACTTCCCTTACTTATGCAGCAATATACCTTCCCTGCATATGGAGTATATATATCTCAGTTGATTCGATACGCAAGAGCATGCTCTACGTATGAACAATTTCTTAAACGAGGTAAATTATTGACAAGCAAGTTGATGAAACAAAAGTATCAGCAGTCTCGTTTAAAATCATCATTTCGTAAATTCAATGGTCGATACAATGACCTTGTCAGCAAATACAATTTATCATCGAGTCAAATGCTGACTGACATTTTTCATACTAATTGTTAGTCCATAATTTATACACTGAATTGACGACGGATTTTTCCATTATTTCCTGATCATGACAACGAGCGCACGGTGAGTGTGACCGGTTGGCAGGGGATGCTCATTCCTCCATGGCACCTGATCCCACCTCTGATGTTTCGGAGGTCCGTGTTTGCTCTGCGCTGATTTTGTAAATTGTTTAATGGACTTTGAGATTGAATACTGTTCGTTATCTCCATATCCTTCTTGTTCTCCACAGTCATAGGGTTAATGAAATTTACCATTTTCTAACCGAAATAGAAAGCCAGTATTGCTTTATTTTTTAATTTTATCCCTTTTCCTGTGAAGCTCTTTAATCCGACTTGTATAGTAAAATCAGTTCATTAATCAATGTTAGCCCGTGAGACGTTATAGATCTACAGCTGTTATGTGTACATGTCATCTATAATGTAGGTCACTGTATTTCTGTTGTCTATAGCTTATAGGGACGGGTGTGAACAATACATCTTTGCATACTCTATCCTAAAAATTGATATACATCTTGAATAAACGTTTGTACAGCAGTATATAACAAAAAACAACATTAAAAAACTTACCTTTCTGAGCCATGGATGATTCTTCAGCCCGCCATTAGTGCGTCCATAAGCCGTACTGTATTATATTCAGACTATTCACTCATTTATCACGATAAAACTCGTTGAAATATTGATGAATATTGTGTATTTCTCATATTTTTACTAAAAACACGTTTATTTCATTTCTTTCTATTTTAATACATTTTCTTAATTTTCCCTTCGGAAAGAACGACAACTCCCTTCATCAGGGTTAGGGTTAGGGTTCCCGGCCCCGTAACCTAGACGTTAATGGACGTGTTAAATTCCCGTAGACTTTGAATTTGCCGCCGTGTGTATACTCCGGTTGACCTCGAGGGTTCGGATAAATGCAGAAAGTTTAAAAAAAATAAATCTACCAATCGGATATAGGTTAAAGTCCAAGGTATTTATTTATTTGAGATATTTTGCAAAAAGTAGTGACGTTCCGGTCGTGGGACAGACTATAATTAAAAAAGTCCTAAAAAACAGTTTAAGTTGTAAGAAGTTAAGAAGATTCTAAATTGTCTCCTTTATTAAATGTTATTAATGATCATTTTATTATTAATTTGTAGGTTGTGATACAGCGGAATCTCTCCGATCTCAAATTTTCATTGGTGGATCCCGATTCCAATTCTCATGTTGTTCCCTCTGAGACAGCGGTAAGCTTTTTGATCCAGGCTGAAATTCACAGTTCACTTGGAGTGTTCGGCCAAACGACACAGACTTTGTTCGGTCCGAAGTCTAGCCAGTCAGGATGGAGAATACAAATCTCTCATCAGAGCTAGTGTTTACGTTTCATAATAAGGGGTCATACAATGTCAGTGTCACTGTGTATAACAGAGTCCGTAAACTCACGAGTTACGCCGCCAGCCTCGTCCAGATACAGGAGAAGATACAGTGTGTCGTGATGAAGAGAGAACGGTCCACCTACCCCAGGGGCATGGTCAGGCAAGGGGAGGTCACTCTGTTTCTGGTGAAAACTTGTGGGGGGAGTCATGTGAGGTAAGAGTTTGATATGGGAACAGGCAGACAGACGGCCAAAGTTCTGTACATAAAAGAGGAAGATTTGTATGAAGTGAACTTACGATTCTCAAGAGAGGGACAACATACTGTGGTTGTTTTTGCTTTTAATGACGTGTCTGAAGTGGAATTTTCGCCTCGTGTGTTGGTCTAGCTGCAGATTAACGGATTATCCTTGGAACTGAACCAGAATCGGCCCCATGTCAACTTGCCTCTCGTCTTTATGGTTACCGAAGAAGGTAGGATATTTATATAAAATAGTAAAATACTTCCATTTTATTTGTTTTCTCTAATATGATAACTGTTTGAGAATTAGTTGAGTTGATTTCTTGATCATTCTATCAGTCTGAGAATGTAAATTTTGCCAATCAATAGGCCAGGAGCTAAGGAGGCCTAATGTGCTTGTAAATCTCATTGTGCTGTCTAAGTGTTTGAAGTCAGTAGGCGGGGACTATTGAAATTGACATGGGTCCTTGTTTAATTTTAAATCTTAGGGGCTCATGAAATAGGTAATTCTTTATATCCATATAAGGAATTCCTTTAATCTATATAGCTGGGGATCCAATATATACAGACTCGCTATAGAGATGTAACAACTAAAGGCTCACTTTACCACAAAGATTTCTAAAAAAAAAAAATTCTGAAAGTAAACTTGCAAACTTGCAAAATATTACAATGTCTTACAACTCTTTGCCAGAAAAATAAAATAAACTGAAAATAAAATTGAGGCACAATCAATTGAGAGCTAATGAAAAAATTCTGCCATCAGAGACAATGGAATCAAAATTCTGTAATGGATGAAAGATTCTTTAAATGTCAAACTTTATTACTTAATCACTTATATAATTAGTGAAATGAACTTTACATTGAAGGTCTGCTGCCAACAAAGTCTGTGTATTCACATAAAAATACACACATTCAGATTTCTTATTTGGAAAAGAAATCATGGCTTTTATTTAGCATTGGTAAAGAAGTCTTGACATTAACTTAACATAATTTCGTGAGAAGCAACACTCGCAAAATAAATTTCCTCGCTTTTATTTTTATGGTGTTGAAATTCATGTAATTGTCTTGATCAACCATCCATTGCAAATTATTAGATTTGATGTAAAAGAGCTCACAAAAAATTAGGAATCTACAGTAGCAACAAATATCTGGTTGGTATTTCTATAACACTTTGACATATCCATGGTATTCACAATATTGGTGGTCAAGATTAATTTGCAAGTTCCTCTGTTCGTATGTTCAACAGTGGTAGAATAAAAAAGTTCTATCAATCGTTCTATATTTTATTTTGTAGGAACTGTGTGCCGACGAGATGACCTTGTGTACAGATTTACGTTCTCTGACGGACAGGAAGTGACCAGTGGAAGTCCCGCCGTGTCCAGAGTGTTCGACCAATCAGGAGTGTTCTCTTTCAATGTCACAGTTAACAACTTAGGTATTAACCTTTCAAAATGTATAAGGACAAGTTTTGAATTTTTTTTCAACAATATGATTAATACAGTGTTAAGGCATCACCATTTAAACAATAAAATACTTTCTTTGTTTGTTATTACTGGAATTAATGGAAGAAGCTGTTGCAGAAAAAAATATAAAAAAATTCTGCAATAGCTGCGACCGTTAATTCCAGTAATAACAAACAAAGAAAGACATTTTATTGTTTATCTTTATATCTATTTAAATTATCATTTAAAGTAGGATTAGAAAGATAAATTATTGTTTTAATGATGCGAACGTCTTTATACGTTTCATTAATGGAACAGCCACTGATCAAGAAATCTGTACAGGTGACATGCCTAATGTAGTTCATGCAGGGTTTTCTTAAGAAATAAACTTAGGAGGAAATATTCAATGGATGTAAATATATAGCAATTAAAGTCAATTTTGTCCAAGATGATAAAAACAATATAAAGACATCACCAGAAAGCACTAGTCAAAGTTAAGGCATCACAAGATAGCAGTAGTCAATTTTGTCCAAATCCTGTCCTAAAGTTGGGCTACAATAAAGGATTTCAATATAGTTAGGGAAACAGAATCTGGTAAAATAAACAAATGCAAAGATAGTTGGTTACCTAATAAAACCGTTTATCAGTAAATTTTACATATTTTTGTCAAAGAATTAGATTTAATGGTCATATAATGATTAAAGGTTATACATAGGGAAGCTGTGGCCTATTGGCTTCTTTTATAAAATTTTCTTTCTGTAAATAAGATTCAATTAAGAAATAAATAACAAGTTTATAAACTTCAATGGGAATCGAAGTGGGTCGGTCACGTGATCAAATCCTGTGAAGGCCGAAGGCCTTCTCAGAAGATTTGATCACGTACCGACCCACTTCAATTCCCATTGAAGTTTATAAACTTGTTATTTATTACTTATATATATTTGAGGCAGACCATTGAATATTTTCGATTTTAAATTATTGCACTCACTGCCCGTCGTAGATTTTGAAAAATGACGCAAGGTGTAAATCGGCTTGTATGGCGGTTACGCTTCGAATTCATTAGGCTAAGGAATCTATTTCGAAGGGAATATTTTGTGAAAGGCTACTTTTGATCAGTAATAGTGAACAGATTGTTGTCTGGGAATATTTTTATTCGTGAAAATTGATAATCAATGTTGAAAAGACACAAGAAACACGTCCGATGTTTGGTGATAAAAAGTTGGAGGAATTTCGGTCGCCGGAAAGGGATGGGTGGATCCGATGGATTGAGACACTTGTCCGAGCCAGTTAATTTGCAATTTGATCAAAAACATTCTACGATTTCAGTAACTAAAGGCATACTTATCGTAAAACACTGATAAACACGGAGACACTGGCGACGGCTTTGTATTGAACTACGAAAACGCCGAGGTGTTTGGCAGCTGTTCATGGCATGGTTGCAATGATATTTTCCAAAAGATTTACACATTTATCGTGAGTAGAATTTGAAGATAAAATAATAGTTGATCATGAAAATTTAAACAAAGGTCTACCCAAAAAATAAGGATGAATGTTAGAGACTGTGCAGCTGACAAAAGTGAAGAAAAATGTAAACAAACGCTAGCCTAGTTTGTCTATGTACACAGGTTTAATCGATAGCCAAACAACTGTGTGAAATACTTTTGAACATTGTAAGTAAATAAATTATCATTTTATTTGGTTATTTTGTTCATTTTTATACACGAAAAGCTAGTAGGGCAGGTCATTTTATAATTTATGTACCCGTAGATATCATTGCGCCGTGTGATTAGGTCACATATTGACCTCTGACCTCTGACAAACTTCATACATAATTGAAGATATTGTCTCTCTGTATGTTTATATAATGGAGAGATACCACAAATGTATATATATAAAAATTGCCCAAAAAAAAAAAAATTATTAGAGTCAATAAATTTACATGTTTTAAAAAAATTGTTTATTACTTTAACATTATTTTGGGGGGGGGGGTTATGAGAAATGATATATAACTAATTTGGAGAAAAACTCTAGATATATATTGAGGTTGAAATTGATTCAGACAGGAGAATTAAAACGATACTGTAATTAAATATCCTATTTTGGATTTTGGTAATAAGTCGAGGTTGATCTTCAGAATTAAGGTTTAAGTCTCGGTTCTAGTCATTATACTCAGGTCGTAGAGCCAGACAGAGAAAACGTTATTTAACTTCCTCCTCGGATTTAATAACTCGGAGAACAGTTTCTACGAGACAGTCAGGTTTTTATGATATCAGTATTTCTATTGGAATTTGTACTTGATCAATATTACAGCAGTTATGTCATTCAAAAGATCCAAGAGTGTAGAAACTAAACTCTGGAAATCAAAGTCACATACATTGATCTTTTTGCATAAGAACATGAAGAAAAGCATTAATGAATGTACAGACCTTTGAAAATCTTGAACAATCAACAACAAATAAAATATTCAATTAATTTTGTTCCTCTTTGAAAGTAAAAACAAATGTCATTATTTCAGTTGACAGTGTGACTCCATTCAGGACCTTCACAGTCAGGAATGATGGGAATTACCCTGTAGCATTGTCCAATCCAATCTTCAGTGCTGTAAATCAACCAATCAAATTCAAAGTTCAGGTGAGTGTCCATGAGGCATTATGGGTATTACCCAGAAATCCAATCAAATCTTAGTTCTTTAATCAACCAATCAAATTCAAAATTCAAGTCAGTGTCAGTTAGGCAAGATGGGAATTGCCCATTAAGAAATCATGATAATGTTTAAGATAAATCACCCTCAGAGTTATACAGTTATGTTATATGATGGGGATTACCCATTTGAAAATTTCATCATCTAACCTTCTGACTCCTCTTGTTTTATACAGGCGTTCACTATTGAGGTCAAGTTTGGAGATCGAGATGAAGCAGTGGTTGTCTCTTCCACCCAGTAAGTGTACATATATCAGAGAAATCAGTAAAACAAGTGTTTCTGACGGTTATTTCAAATGGCATCATTTATTTAGGGACACCCTGTAACACTGATATGATTGTATTGTAACACGTATTACAATAATGTAATGTAATACAGTAAAGTTGAATTGTAACTCTGACTTACTCTGTCATGTTGTAGACCTAGAGCACACCTATGACAAGCCGGGTATTTATGAAGTGTCGGCCGTACTACACACCGTCAGTCAGGGTAACCTAGAGGTCACCAGTGTCGTCATTATCCAGGAGAAGATACAGGAGCTGACCATCAGAGCTCCGGGGGTCATCAAAATAGACAGGTAAATTTTGATCAATCATTATAATTCGAATCCATATTGAGACCGTATAAACCGAGGTCCCGTGTTGCAGTAGATGCTGGCACAAAAAAGATTCCTTCCTGCTCAATGGCCCTGAATGCCGAGCATAGGACAACATTTGAAGTGTGTTGGTATCTTCATATGAGTGAAAAATTCTTGAGAGGACATTAAACAACATACAATCAATCATTAAACAAACAGGGAAATTCTAATTTACTGTTATTGATGGGTAAATAACGATCATTCATTAAAACTAAGAGGTATATTTTCATCAATCTAGCAGGAATGTGTTTAAGAAGGTATAAGGGAATCTGAATGTTTCGTGATTTATATGTTCCTCTGATTGGTTAGAGGTCATGTTGTAAATGGTGCCATAACCAACTATAACATTAATGTTGCAAATTTGTCATTTGTTTATTCCCCCTAATTTTATTAAGGCATTTACTGAACATGAAAGACATTTTTTAAATCCAGGTAAGAAAAAGCAATGAAAATCTGTTCCAATCTCTTCTTCACTTTAAAGGTGTATACCCTGAAAACTGAACATGAAGGTTACAAAATTACCTCAATCATCTAACATTAGGGAGATTTTGGTAAATTTAGCAGGTTTGTGTAGGTTCAGACATTCCTGAGCTTCTGACTACAGGATGATGAGCAGACAATTATAAACAGGAAGTGGTCGTCTACAGACATCAGCTCCAGTTCTCCTCTGTGTGGCTGGATCAGTTTGTACCGAGTCACTCTCACTCGATGATTCTGAGCTGTCGTGCAGGGAGGGTGAAATCTGATTAGATTAACATTAAAACGTGGTACAAATTACATAATCTTCAAAAGACTTCTCTTTAAAGAGAGGTGAATTAAGGAATCACTGTCTAGTTTTGAGAGTATGCCAGGGCATCAACAATAGTGGGAAACATGGGATAATTTGCATAACGGGCGAAGCCCGTTATGCTAAAATTATCCCATGTTTCCCACTATTGTTGATGTCCCTGGCATACTCTCAAAACTAGACAGTGATTCCTTATATTTCCATTTCATTGTGAAATAAAATTGTAGATTTAGACATTAAAAATGTAGAGTTATAGATTTAAATTACACGAGGCCTTCCATGCCAATTTCAATAGTCCTCGAACACTGACGTCAAACACAAAGGCAGCCGCACGAGATTTACATGCATATTTAGCCTCCTTAGCGTCAGACACAGAGACAGATGCGCAGGAGATTTACATGCGTATTAGGCCTCCTTAGCTGCTGACCTATCGACCTGCCTAATTTACATTCCAGCAGAATTATCAACAAATAAATTCCCACGACTTTCAAAGAGTTATCACAGAGAAAAAAATTAGAAATGGAAATATATATGAACCAATCTTACTGGATTTCAGGGGTAAAAAATAACATTGTTCTGAACAATGAAGTAGAGTAAGGAAATGTTTTTCCCTCAGGCAGCTTTAGAGAGAATCTCCCCGACAGGATTGGTTTGTTAATAGTGAGACTGGAATGGATGAAATTAAGAATAACAATCAAAGGTTTTACTGCAGTGGTTAGGCATTGGAGCTTTCGTTTGTTTATCAACTTTTCAGTTTTCCAATGAGTCTACTCCAGCTCTACACAATGTTAGATAATTGTTCTAAATTTTCAGACTTGATTTTAATATACATTCCTAGGTAAAAAAAAAATCAAAGATGGGAAATCAAAACAAAAGAAAAATCCCCACACTTATAGATTTTGGCGTAAGGTGTACGAAATCAGCATCTAAATTACGCCTTACGAATCTTCTCTTTATTCTTTCAATTTCAGTTTTTCTCGTTCAAAGTTTATAATGCCGGTATTTTCATAGCTGGCAGTCTATAGTTTCTACTATTATAATATATTCATGATTCTTACAATATGCTTGCTTGTATCATCTTTTTGGTTTTAGAAGGCCGATCATATTCATGTTAATATTTAAAGTAAAGAAAATGGAAACATGCCTCAGATTGCATGTCCATTTACAAAACATCTTAGCAGCATGGGGCCTAGGTGGTCCCTAGACCCCACCTTACTATTTGACATTTCTGAATTTTGGCAGCTCTGCTGTACTTATATAATCTATTTTTCTTTGTAACAATTTTAGAGCTACTCTCTCATCAGAGACTTCCATTTTCTGATGACAAATTAGATGATGTTGCCTGTCAACTTGTTCTCATGTTCTTATTGACATAAATTATTAATTATATAATATAATGGTATTCATTTTTTCAACAAAAAAAGTAAGCAAGGAAAATATTACTTGGAAGTTCAAAATTAAAAAGAGAAATAATGAATCATTTCAGAATTTCCAGAGAGCACCTGTTTGAAGCTGAGATTACCGTAGGTGGATCCAAGGAATTGACTGGGGGTGAATCCCAGGATTTTATGGGAGTGGATCTCAGGTCCTGTACTTCTGGTCCTTAGACAATCATCAGTCTCCTGCTAGCACCGTCAACTGGGTAATGTGTTATTTAACAGTTATATGACTAAAGGCATTCATTGATTCTGTTATAAAATATTTAAAGCAATATAATAAAAAGTGGTACAAGGGAGGTAACTTGTACTACTTGTGGATATGTGAATATAGCATGCTGCAATGACAGTGTAAAAATGATTCAAAAATTAAAAATTAGTTCATAGAGTTTATCTTCACAGTGTGCATATGTACAGGAAGAGCAGTTAATGTTCTGTATTTTAAGATTTTGTTGTAAATACTTACTTGACAGGTTATTGACTTTACAGGTTATTGAGGAAATTGACAGACCCGGTACAACTGTACTAACAGTGGGTGCCCAGAATGACCTTGGAGATAAGTTACTCGCAGTACTGGAGGTGAAGATCCAATACCCTCTCCTTGATGTGACCTTGACCTCTGATCCTACAGTGGAGGGGTGTGTCTGTGACATCACGGTCCGGGTGACAGGAAGTCGGGACGTCGTGTTTGGTGTGGATTTTGGTGATGGAGTTCAGGCTTCGTTATCCTCTGATGATGTCGTTAATACCAAAGATACCACCTCTAGCTCGTATCTACCTAAATACACCGCCGTCCTACAACACCAGCACAACCTGAAAGGTCAGTACCAGGTCAAGGTCAACGATCTAATGCCGTCTCCTTGGTGACGGGGGATGTCACGGTGATGGTAGGGGAGGCTGTCGGGGACGTTACCCTGGAGATCCTGTCCCCCCACAGGGAGCTGCCCGGGGTCTATGTCGTGTCCCTCAGTGATCCGCTGACCGTCCGAGTGACCGCTGGCAGGGGAGATAACTTGACCTTCACCTGGGACTTCTCCGAGTATTCTGACGGAGGCACCAAGGACCAGATAGGGTAATATGAGTAGTATTATAAGTATAATCAGCAAAATTAAAAATAGTAAATGTTTTACAATTGCCAATTGAGAGTTAATTTAAGAATTTTGAGTCCAGTTCAACATACTGTTGATCATTTCTTACTTCACAGGTACTGAAAGAAAATTTAATTTTTATATTAAACTAACAAAGTAAAGTTCAATGTACTGTTACAGTAGATATAAAGATCATTTTTCACTTCATAGATTCTGTAATAAAAATTTAATTTCTGTAACTAATTGGATTGACTTTTTTCATGATTTTTGTCTGCTGCACACTATATATATTTCCTTTATTAATTTTCTTGATTACAGAACACCTTTGCTAAAAACAAGGTAGACTGAAAGTATTTTTAGGTCACCTGAGTAAACTCAGGGACCTATTGCTATTTGTTTTCGTCCGTCGTCATTCGTCGTCCGTCGTGTGTTAACATTTGAACATTTTCAGCTTCTTCTCTGCAACAACTGAACCAATTTCAACCAAATTTGGGGACACAAACTGCACTGCATTAGTTTTTCACTGACTGTAATACATCTAAATAAACATGTACACACTCGCGATCGTCTTTTTTTCTTCGATGTTAACAAAAGCATATTTACATATTGTACACACATGTGCATACATACCTGGGCTGAATGCACTGCAGTGATGGATCTAGGGAGCTAGTGCAGATCGTCTCAGTCTTCCATTATTTTCTGGAATAATGTCCTCATATTCTTGTATTAGGGATAAGCAATATCTTGTCTCTTATCTTATCCCTATTTTCTTTAATGAATATCTGGTTATTGCATTAAAATCCACTGCATATCTCAGCTGATGTTGCCACGTTTTTAGATGTAAACAACATTCCGTGTCATCGAGTGCAAGCGCTTGGCTGAAGCCGACTGCAGCCAAACGGCACATAAGAAAGAGAATTATTTTAAAAACATGCTATATTCTATATAGGAGAAAATCACTAATAATTATTTATTTAAATATCGAAATATTGCCGTTTGTTACAAATTATTGCAAACATTGGTAAATAGTTATTTTGAGCTCTATTTCCTTATAAGGATCAATCAGGGCGGAGCAACTGTCATGACGTCAAACCTCAATATGACCTCATTACCATATTTTTTCTATGGGTTGCCTTAACCGTACTGCGTACGCAGGGTAGGGGAACAAAAATGCATTCCAACTAATCAGTAGTGCCCCTAACACTGTGACTTAAACCCCTGACCCTAAGTCCACACATTGCATAAATTTTAAAAAGGCACCCTTAATATAAAAAATAAATAAATGGTTTATAAATACAAAAGAGCAGATTTCAAACAATAAATTCATTTTCATTATATTTAAGTAGAGCCCCCACCCCACCCCTGACCCTGGGACCTTGAAATTCACAAGTCTGCAATATTAGGGCCCTTGCTGATCATAACTATAAAGGTAGTTCATCTGCTTTATACCCAGAGACAGAGAAGAAAATTTACAAAGAATTAATGTATTTTCACTATATACTGTAAAACGTATTATATTTGGCGTGTACGATATTTGGCGGAAATTGAATTTTTAACAAGTTGGCGTAGATTTGATTTAGCGCTTTTTGAAAGTGCGTTACATAGACCTTTATACACAAAGCAATTAGCGATGTACTTGATTTAGTGGAGGCTGCTTTCCACGAAAGGCGCTAAAAAGAATACACAGCCAAATGTAATACGTTTACAGTAATCAATAGAGCCTCGCCCGTTGAATTTTTAACAAGTTGGCGTAGATTTGATTTAGCGCTTTTTGAAAGTGCGTTACATAGACCTTTATACACAAAGCAATTAGCGGTGTACTTGATTTAGTGGAGGCTGCTTTCCACGAAAGGCGCTAAAAAGAATACACAGCCAAATGTAATACGTTTACAGTAATCAATAGAGCCTCGCCCCCCTAACACCAGAACCCCTGACCCTGGGGCCATAAGAGTCCAGCATTAATTTGATTGGCTTAAGGATGCGAAAAACAAGATTTTGATTGGATGGTAAAACTTGTTTTTCCAGGGGGCGCTTTGCTACCCTGGAAACCTGACTAGGACTGGGGATTGCCCCTAGGGGGCACTACTGACCGGAAGTAAACAAGTTAACAAAAACAAAACAATAGCAAAACAAAATGGCGTCACTTCAGATTTGATTAATAAATATTAAATTACTTTAATCTATCCATAATTAAAAGTGAAAAGTTATGTAAATTGGTAAAATTGGTTCAGCCATTCTAGAAACATGGCTGAAAATGTTTATAAATTAACTTCTTTATACACATGACAGATGTTAATAAATGCAGTAACAACAATCATCAACGACAAAAACAGATCCAGCAGAATGGTACCTGAGAGATTCAGGTGAGCTAATAACGCATAACTTTGTACACTAGCTGCCTTAATATCAAACCTAATAATTTTAATTAAGGACTGATAGTTCAAAAGGTAAATTCACTCCAAAAAATGCTGAAAACTGCAATTTTTCTCCAAGACTCGCTGCAGGCCAATTGATATAAAAATAAAGTCCTCACAAATCATTAACATACTTCATCCATTTTATGTCATAATTTTTAAGTGCAGCTGTGATACCAATCAGAAGTATCGCTCTTACTTTCTCAAGGTAAGATAAGTATATTGGTTGACAATAGAGTCCTTAAAATCTGAATGCCTTCATAACTTCTAACTTGTCCTTCATGAGTGCAAAATTAAGTCATAATAGAGAGAACAGGAGAACATAAATCTGAGTTTTGTGTACAGATTTCTTACCTGTAACAATGAATAGTAAAACAGTCTGAGTTTGTGTATAATGACCCTCTGTGATTCCTCAAATTGATTTTTTTTTCAAATTTGATATAATGTTCCTCTCTTTGCTATATTTTATTAAAATTGGCCTTTTTTTGTCTCTCAAGTGTCAATATTGTGGAGAAAAAAATTATCTAGCTAAATCATTTACTATAAAAACTAGTCTAATGAATTGCTAACAAGCAACCCCTTACTCCAAGACATATACATGGTAACGAGCCCAAGTATCAATTATCTAAATCAACATTTGACATATTTCAGATCTGTAAAAAAAAACAAAACATAAGACTGCAGTTTTTTGGTAATACAACAAATACACATGCAAGTCAAACAAATTATCCATCTTTATACAGATACTTAAGGCCGTGTTTCTAGAGGGGAGAATTGTACAACAAACTCATCAAATTATCTCCCATGAGATGGAGATAAACCATTTAATTCTACACGTACTATAAACAACCTCATATTTCATTAGTCAGTCATTCAACCAAACCAAAATCTCCACAGACAAGACATGTTGTAGTGAACCAAATTTAAATAGACAAACTCTCCTTTACAGGCCTATACCTCTCACTTTATTTCAGTGAGTAAAAAATGTTGTATGATGACTATTATCCTCATCAATAATTGTAGACTGTGTAAAATACCGTAATTACATGTCTCTTTTGGGGCTTTTATATGTGAAAATAAATATCTTCAATGGTTCTTTCTTCAATTCACCAGACATATGACAAGGAGACAATGTTTTAAGAATTTCCACTAATACAACTATACCTATTTATAGAAACTCTTGTCATACAATCATTGCTTAACTTTGCAACACATTTTCTTAGCAAACAACAAACTAGGGCTGGGCAATAATATCGATATCAGCATCAGCATAAATTTTGAAATGAATGCTCAAATATTTCATTTTTTGAGCAAAAACTGTGTATGATGCAAAAAAAGTTATATTTTTTGAGTTGACAAGCATCCAAATAAGATGATCTTACTTTGACTTCACAACCTGGTTTGATCATCTCAGTGAAGCCTCCTAGAGCACAGAGAGCAGCATTAGCCATCTTGGACATGGACATGAGTTGTTTGTTGATACAGCGAGGCAACGATAGGGTATCTAGAGAGGCCAGCAACAAGGGCAGACAGGACAGCGAGTTGTGTAGTACCTAAATCAAGTTTATGACTTTATGTATAGCAAAGCTTCTCAGAATTTAACCAAAAATGTTTACCAGTCTCTCCTAATAAACTTCGAACCATATGAACATGTTAGAATGGCATAAATTAATTCTACACAGTTTGAAAATTAAATATTCTCGAGTTTATAAGTGATTTACAAAAAATAATATTCATATGGATTTTCCACTAGGCTAACTTTCCCTATGTTTACCTACCCTCTGAACAGCTTGAGACCAGGACTGAGCCGTGTGTGTCTCAAGGAGCGTTCAGCAGACCATGAAGGAGGACTATCACTTCTGTAGCCATGTTGTTAGACTGATGAAGGGTCTTATTGGGTCAGTCCTGTAAAACATGTCCAAAATTAATTTATTTTACAGTGTATTATTTGTACACCTTTATCACCCTATAATATATCTTCAACATTTAAATATTAATGTCTACCTTGTCTAACAAATTAACAAACTTTATCTGAAAGTGTCAATGAGAAACATGAATTTGACAGAAAGTTTTTCACACCAATATTTTACAGAGTACAAATAGAGTAGGAGTACAATATTTGCTCATTTAGTATGTATGAGCAATTCTTGAAAATTAATACAGTAAAACTCGGTTATAGTGAAGTCCTGGGGACCTGTTAATTTAATTCGCTATATCCGTATAACGAATTCGTATAACCATATATAGCGAATTCGCAATATGCATGTTTTCCCTCATGTATTACTACCAAATATGTTAGGGAAGCAAATATTACAAAAGATACCTTTGACAACTAAGGTTTTATTATGAATTTAATAATATTAAAATTTTATAACCAAATGCCTAAAGAAAATAAAGTCAGTTCAATTTATCAAATCTAGAAATCTTTAAAAGTTCGTTATAATAGATTTGAATTTCATTATTTTTAACCTCAAGGGGACTCAAAATTAGTGCGCTATATCCGTAAATTCGTTATATCAGAGTTCGTTTAAACGTTAAATTTTACAAAGGTTTGTTAAGAATTTTTCCGGGGACCCAGAAAATCTTCGCTATATCCTTGAATTCGCTATATCCGTGTTGGTATTAAACGAGTTTTACTGTATCATGATATATGTTTTATAACTAATAACAAAGATCTACCTTTGTCATTTCTCTGTCCATACGAACAACCCTCTCCATGTTAGCACCTCCTCCAATTCTAAATGGCCTGTTATCTGACCTAGAAAATAAACTCACTCTTAATAAGTGTCCTATTCAAAAAAAATGTGCTTACATCTTCATACACAGCATGTTTCCAAATTATTTTCAAGTTCATTTAAGAATGAAGAGTTCTTGATTCGTACCCCAGCAGAGGTTGGAGGACTTCATGAGATAACTGATCCTCCCTCTTGTGGATGAACACAGATAACTTTCCTGCCTGAATGTCTGATTCCTCGGTCTTTTCCTTGTCCCCTGTCTGGGGTTTACCCTGACTCAAGTCCACAGAGGGGCGTCGGCTCACCAAGGTGGCATAATCACCTGTCAAAAAAAAAAATACATGATCATAACATGTGTATACATATTCAAACAAGTATATCTGACTTTATGTTATGTTTTTGACTGTCAGTCATTGTAGGCCATTTCAATTTATGTAGTTTACATTGTATCTGTACTGACTTTGTTAAATTTGAAAGCCCTTGTCTCCTCTCAATCGAAAGTTATGTCCAAAGTACCATAAAGAGTATTACTCATTTTTGTCAAACTGACAGATAGATGAAGGAGATTGAATGTCCTCTCTCTTTAGAAAAAGCAAGGAATATTCAATCTTTCAAACATTATATCTTGTTTGTTTTATCAAACTTTTACTTTAAAAACTTTTCAAAATACTGCAGACATGATAACAAATATTGAATACCAGGTACAAGAAAGTCTCCCAATTTCACAAGAAGGAGGCTGACGATTTTGGCGGGTGGATCTGAGATTGGTTCGGAGGTGTTCCAGTGAGTAGTGGTCAGATGCTGGCCCCAGATGGGGCGTTCTACCAGCTCACAGTCAGTGGTGTTCATCAGGGGCAGGGCCACACGACACAGCTGGAGAATGATCAGCACTAACTTAGGGGAGGGTCTGAAAGAGAAGAAAATGCTATAGTCTTTATCTATCATTATTATAAAGCTGTCTCTTCACCCTTAATTTTACTTTCTAAAATCTGGTGGAAATTTTCCAAGGGTGTTAAAGTTAAGGAAAACAAAGCTATGAAGTTTTTAGATAGTAAGGTGATTTTTGGGAGGAGAATTAGATGATTTTTTACTAATCAAGATATTATAAACATAATATGGTACCTTAAAGTTAAAAATAAAGATTAATTTACTAATACCTGAAAGCTAAAGTCAAACAGAGAATTTTGTATTACCTCTGATCCAGTAACAAAGATAGAAGTTTGGACACACAAGCTGGCTGAGTAAGTATAGCCCTCCCCATACGACTCCGGGCCAGGGTATTCAGTAGACTCAGAACGTCCTGTAAAGCCTCTGTCCCTGCTGCCTCGTTACCAATACACTCGGTTGCTCGGGCAAGATGATTGGTGAATAACACTGACACCTGACGAGCTAGGCCAGAGTGTTCTAGTTCTTCTATCTGACTTCCTGTAACATCAAAATTCAAATTCACTATTTTTGTCCCCGCATGAAAAGTGGGGGATATTAATTTGGGTCTGTCCATCCGTCCCTCATTCTGTCTGTCTCTAACGCTTTTGTTTCCACATGATATCTCGAGAACCCTTTGAGCTTTCGCAATGAAATTTTGCATATCACCTCCCTATGTACTAAAGAAGGCCCCTATTGATTTTGAGGTCAAAAGGTCTGAAAACATTCGTAATTTTATATTGAATAAATATGTCTTCATTCTCTTTCTCCTATAAATCCATTTAGTGAAAACACTTCGGATTCCAGCTCAATAACCTCAGGTAGGCAAGGTAAGCCTGTCTTGTCCAGGTGACCTTGATCTATGTATGAATTCTTTTGACTTGATTTATAGAAAAATCTATCTTTACACAGGCTCTATCAATCAGATTCATGGGAGAAAATTATTTCTCATTTTAAATCTCCATCTACATGATCTAATTTATCTTTTACTTTATTTATATTTTTCCTATAGTATTGCACACTCAATCAATCAAATTGGACTTACTGTGGAAGCACCTGCTTGTGACAACCTTTCACAGACCTCTAGGCCTACAGCTTCAGCATGTCCTGATAAAGTGCCATCAAACAACTGTTAAAAAAATCCATCATTAGGCCTACTTATCTTGGGAGTTTCTACTTAAAATATATCAGCCCCCGTTTTTATCGGTAAATGTATTTTTCATTCATTGCAGTTCATATCTCATCTGGAACTTGTGACATGCATGAATATTGAACTCTGCGAACAATTGTTTACTCAACATTTAAAAACTTTATCTCATCTTACCCTCGATATATTAAGCTTTTGTACAGCCCGTCGTTGTTGTTCAGGCTTCGACGATGAGGGAACGGATGGTTGGTACAGCCCTGGGCCTGAGTGTCAGCTTTTTCTTAAATCCACTCCGCCATTGTTGGTATCCCTCAAAGTCTGATGGGGCTATAAAATGGTCTCCGCAAATGACAGATGTATCAACCCCACGCTTCCAGTCCTTCCGAGTGGGGGATACGAACCTGTCCCACTTCTTTCTTACATTTCGGTCTGACGGGAACTCGTGCAGGGTGGAATTACTGTTGGTGTTGCTGCACACACCTACAATACATCTTCGCACCATCTTTCCTTTGTTCTTGATGTGATGTCTCATCCAATCTCTGGAGGTGCGATTTACGAGCCGAAGATTTCACCGATTACAATTTTCTTATTTTTAACCAACAAAACGCTGAAAATATCTAGTTTTTGAATATTATATTCTTAAAGAATTGACCAATAATATGTATCATTAACATACAGGGGAAAACTCATAAACCGGTATAAAAAATATGCAAAAAGTGCCAGGACCCGCTCTTTAATTAAGATTTGTTCTTTATTTTATTACCATATATGCTCACCTATAAGTCAGTTTTTTGGGAATTAATTTCTTGTCTTCAACTCTTTGTCCGACTTATAAGTGAGCTATTAAAAGTATGATTTTATATGAGGTCAATAGGTCTGGTATACAAGCTAATTACATACAACCGACTGATAGGTCTAGACTCATGCCTGGCATGTCAGGTCCATACTTGGTTGTAATAAGTTATATAGTGAAGTGTATTGAGGCCTAAGACTTACCAATAACATGAGACCCAGACTTCCTGAAGGTGTGTTGTACTCTCTGATAAGTCTCAGGACTCAGGGTTTCAGTTGAGATACTCTCACTGTGATTCCCAGGGAGGGTTGAGATATTTTCAGTGTCATATTGAGATAGGATTGAAATGCCTTCACCATAGTCAGAAAAACTCCATTCAAGCCTCAGCTCCAAGAACTGTGTCTGATTCTCTAAGGCTGCAAGCAAAACAAGAATACTTCAAATCTATTTTGCTTCATTGAACAAGTTAAAATAAACATCACCAGGCAAGCGGGTCTGTTACATGATCAAATTCTGTGATGACACTTTATTTCCCACTGAAGTTTGAGATAGATAAACTGTATAATAAAGGTTACACACGGAATGCTCCTTGTAGATTTTAATGAATCAGTACAAGGTATAAATTTTGCAATTTGCAATTTTGCATTTGCCTGGAAAAGGGTTCTGTTTTGAAGGAAATATTCTGCAAGGCAACTTGTGATCAATAGTTGTTGTCTGGGATTTTTTTATGAGATGGTTGAAAAGACACAAGAAACTATCCACCAATAAATTGATAATAAACAAAATTTTAAGACATTTTCGTCTACTGGACAGAGATGATGAAATCCACTACTGTAACAGTAAAACCATTATAACGAAGGGCCAGCATGGATTGGATTTTGCTTTGTTATAAGCATAATTTCTAATACATGTAAACATAAAATTTTCAATATATATAATTAAAGTGAAGGGGGAATGAAAACCGCGTCTGCTTCAGTATAAATGTCAATTCATTATCAGCGTTCTTGCTATAAGAGTGATTTGCTGTATTTTTAGTCCCATTAATCTTTATATCTTCAACCTAGAAGCAGGAATGAGACCATGGTTTGGGTGAACACATGATTTATTTTTTAGTAAGGCATCAATATGTTTCAGTGTTACATAATAAGCAATAATACACATAGAAACTGCAGGTTACATAATAAGCGATAATGAACATAATAAACCGCAGAACACTGAATATATAAATCATGTGAGAAATCTCCACTAAACTAACCACTTGCACCACTTTCACTCAATCACTTTCACTCAAAGTCAAGTTGGGTGGGAGGGGTGGTATAAAAAACACACAACAAACGGCTGAAAAATTTAGACGAGGTCTGTGTGCACCGAAAATTTTTTTGAAAGTGACGCTAAAATGGTAGGTCTTTCCTAATCTTATAAAAATACGGCAATCTGATTGGTCAGAATTCAAAAGACAGTCCAGCATTAATTTGATTGGCTTAAGGATGCGAAAAACAAGATTTTGATTGGATGGTAAAACTTGTTTTTCCAGGGGGCGCTTTGCTACCCTGGAAACCTGACTAGGACTGGGGATTGCCCCTAGGGGGCACTACTGACCGGAAGTAAACAAGTTAACAAAAACAAAACAATAGCAAAACAAAATGGCGTCACTTCAGATTTGATTAATAAATATTAAATTACTTTAATCTATCCATAATTAAAAGTGAAAAGTTATGTAAATTGGTAAAATTGGTTCAGCCATTCTAGAAACATGGCTGAAAATGTTTATAAATTAACTTCTTTATACACATGACAGATGTTATTAAATGCAGTAACAACAATCATCAACGACAAAAACAGATCCAGCAGAATGGTACCTGAGAGATTCAGGTGAGCTAATAACGCATAACTTTGTACACTAGCTGCCTTAATATCAAACCTAATAATTTTAATTAAGGACTGATAGTTCAAAAGGTAAATTCACTCCAAAAAATGCTGAAAACTGCAATTTTTCTCCAAGACTCGCTGCAGGCCAATTGATATAAAAATAAAGTCCTCTCAAATCATTAACATACTTCATCCATTTTATGTCATAATTTTTAAGTGCAGCTGTGATACCAATCAGAAGTATCGCTCTTACTTTCTCAAGGTAAGATAAGTATATTGGTTGACAATAGAGTCCTTAAAATCTGAATGCCTTCATAACTTCTAACTTGTCCTTCATGAGTGCAAAATTAAGTCATAATAGAGAGAACAGGAGAACATAAATCTGAGTTTTGTGTACAGATTTCTTACCTGTAACAATGAATAGTAAAACAGTCTGAGTTTGTGTATAATGACCCTCTGTGATTCCTCAAATTGATTTTTTTTTCAAATTTGATATAATGTTCCTCTCTTTGCTATATTTTATTAAAATTGGCCTTTTTTTGTCTCTCAAGTGTCAATATTGTGGAGAAAAAAATTATCTAGCTAAATCATTTACTATAAAAACTAGTCTAATGAATTGCTAACAAGCAACCCCTTACTCCAAGACATATACATGGTAACGAGCCCAAGTATCAATTATCTAAATCAACATTTGACATATTTCAGATCTGTAAAAAAAAACAAAACATAAGACTGCAGTTTTTTGGTAATACAACAAATACACATGCAAGTCAAACAAATTATCCATCTTTATACAGATACTTAAGGCCGTGTTTCTAGAGGGGAGAATTGTACAACAAACTCATCAAATTATCTCCCATGAGATGGAGATAAACCATTTAATTCTACACGTACTATAAACAACCTCATATTTCATTAGTCAGTCATTCAACCAAACCAAAATCTCCACAGACAAGACATGTTGTAGTGAACCAAATTTAAATAGACAAACTCTCCTTTACAGGCCTATACCTCTCACTTTATTTCAGTGAGTAAAAAATGTTGTATGATGACTATTATCCTCATCAATAATTGTAGACTGTGTAAAATACCGTAATTACATGTCTCTTTTGGGGCTTTTATATGTGAAAATAAATATCTTCAATGGTTCTTTCTTCAATTCACCAGACATATGACAAGGAGACAATGTTTTAAGAATTTCCACTAATACAACTATACCTATTTATAGAAACTCTTGTCATACAATCATTGCTTAACTTTGCAACACATTTTCTTAGCAAACAACAAACTAGGTATGGGCAATAATATCGATATCAGCATCAGCATAAATTTTGAAATGAATGCTCAAATATTTCATTTTTTGAGCAAAAACTGTGTATGATGCAAAAACAGTTATATTTTTTGAGTTGACAAGCATCCAAATAAGATGATCTTACTTTGACTTCACAACCTGGTTTGATCATCTCAGTGAAGCCTCCTAGAGCACAGAGAGCAGCATTAGCCATCTTGGACATGGACATGAGTTGTTTGTTGATACAGCGAGGCAACGATAGGGTATCTAGAGAGGCCAGCAACAAGGGCAGACAGGACAGCGAGTTGTGTAGTACCTAAATCAAGTTTATGACTTTATGTATAGCAAAGCTTCTCAGAATTTAACCAAAAATGTTTACCAGTCTCTCCTAATAAACTTCGAACCATATGAACATGTTAGAATGGCATAAATTAATTCTACACAGTTTGAAAATTAAATATTCTCGAGTTTATAAGTGATTTACAAAAAATAATATTCATATGGATTTTCCACTAGGCTAACTTTCCCTATGTTTACCTACCCTCTGAACAGCTTGAGACCAGGACTGAGCCGTGTGTGTCTCAAGGAGCGTTCAGCAGACCATGAAGGAGGACTATCACTTCTGTAGCCATGTTGTTAGACTGATGAAGGGTCTTATTGGGTCAGTCCTGTAAAACATGTCCAAAATTAATTTATTTTACAGTGTATTATTTGTACACCTTTATCACCCTATAATATATCTTCAACATTTAAATATTAATGTCTACCTTGTCTAACAAATTAACAAACTTTATCTGAAAGTGTCAATGAGAAACATGAATTTGACAGTAAGTTTTTCACACCAATATTTTACAGAGTACAAATGGAGTAGGAGTACAATATTTGCTCATTTAGTATGTATGAGCAATTCTTGAAAATTAATACAGTAAAACTCGGTTATAGTGAAGTCCTGGGGACCTGTTAATTTAATTCGCTATATCCGTATAACGAATTCGTATAACCATATATAGCGAATTCGCAATATGCATGTTTTCCCTCATGTATTACTACCAAATATGTTAGGGAAGCAAATATTACAAAAGATACCTTTGACAACTAAGGTTTTATTATGAATTTAATAATATTAAAATTTTATAACCAAATGCCTAAAGAAAATAAAGTCAGTTCAATTTATCAAATCTAGAAATCTTTAAAAGTTCGTTATAATAGATTTGAATTTCATTATTTTTAACCTCAAGGGGACTCAAAATTAGTGCGCTATATCCGTAAATTCGTTATATCAGAGTTCGTTTAAACGTTAAATTTTACAAAGGTTTGTTAAGAATTTTTCCGGGGACCCAGAAAATCTTCGCTATATCCTTGAATTCGCTATATCCGTGTTGGTATTAAACGAGTTTTACTGTATCATGATATATGTTTTATAACTAATAACAAAGATCTACCTTTGTCATTTCTCTGTCCATACGAACAACCCTCTCCATGTTAGCACCTCCTCCAATTCTAAATGGCCTGTTATCTGACCTAGAAAATAAACTCACTCTTAATAAGTGTCCTATTCAAAAAAAATGTGCTTACATCTTCATACACAGCATGTTTCCAAATTATTTTCAAGTTCATTTAAGAATGAAGAGTTCTTGATTCGTACCCCAGCAGAGGTTGGAGGACTTCATGAGATAACTGATCCTCCCTCTTGTGGATGAACACAGATAACTTTCCTGCCTGAATGTCTGATTCCTCGGTCTTTTCCTTGTCCCCTGTCTGGGGTTTACCCTGACTCAAGTCCACAGAGGGGCGTCGGCTCACCAAGGTGGCATAATCACCTGTCAAAAAAAAAAATACATGATCATAACATGTGTATACATATTCAAACAAGTATATCTGACTTTATGTTATGTTTTTGACTGTCAGTCATTGTAGGCCATTTCAATTTATGTAGTTTACATTGTATCTGTACTGACTTTGTTAAATTTGAAAGCCCTTGTCTCCTCTCAATCGAAAGTTATGTCCAAAGTACCATAAAGAGTATTACTCATTTTTGTCAAACTGACAGATAGATGAAGGAGATTGAATGTCCTCTCTCTTTAGAAAAAGCAAGGAATATTCAATCTTTCAAACATTATATCTTGTTTGTTTTATCAAACTTTTACTTTAAAAACTTTTCAAAATACTGCAGACATGATAACAAATATTGAATACCAGGTACAAGAAAGTCTCCCAATTTCACAAGAAGGAGGCTGACGATTTTGGCGGGTGGATCTGAGATTGGTTCGGAGGTGTTCCAGTGAGTAGTGGTCAGATGCTGGCCCCAGATGGGGCGTTCTACCAGCTCACAGTCAGTGGTGTTCATCAGGGGCAGGGCCACACGACACAGCTGGAGAATGATCAGCACTAACTTAGGGGAGGGTCTGAAAGAGAAGAAAATGCTATAGTCTTTATCTATCATTATTATAAAGCTGTCTCTTCACCCTTAATTTTACTTTCTAAAATCTGGTGGAAATTTTCCAAGGGTGTTAAAGTTAAGGAAAACAAAGCTATGAAGTTTTTAGATAGTAAGGTGATTTTTGGGAGGAGAATTAGATGATTTTTTACTAATCAAGATATTATAAACATAATATGGTACCTTAAAGTTAAAAATAAAGATTAATTTACTAATACCTGAAAGCTAAAGTCAAACAGAGAATTTTGTATTACCTCTGATCCAGTAACAAAGATAGAAGTTTGGACACACAAGCTGGCTGAGTAAGTATAGCCCTCCCCATACGACTCCGGGCCAGGGTATTCAGTAGACTCAGAACGTCCTGTAAAGCCTCTGTCCCTGCTGCCTCGTTACCAATACACTCGGTTGCTCGGGCAAGATGATTGGTGAATAACACTGACACCTGACGAGCTAGGCCAGAGTGTTCTAGTTCTTCTATCTGACTTCCTGTAACATCAAAATTCAAATTCACTATTTTTGTCCCCGCATGAAAAGTGGGGGATATTAATTTGGGTCTGTCCATCCGTCCCTCATTCTGTCTGTCTCTAACGCTTTTGTTTCCACATGATATCTCGAGAACCCTTTGAGCTTTCGCAATGAAATTTTGCATATCACCTCCCTATGTACTAAAGAAGGCCCCTATTGATTTTGAGGTCAAAAGGTCTTGATTTCGCAAATTCTGTCTGTTATAACACTTTCGTTTCCACGCGATATCTCGAGAACCCTTTGATTTTTTGCAATGAAATTTTACATAACAGCTCCCTGTGGCCTAAGGAATACCCCTATTGATTTTGAGGTCAAAAGGTCAAAGTTCAAGGTCGTAAATTTATACATTCTGTCTTCTGTATGAAACACTATCCTTTCCGGGCGATATTTCAAGAAGATTTTGAGCTTTTGCATACCAAAACTCCCTAGGACCTCTCTTACCCCTAACAAACTGCTCTGTCCCGTTTGTTTTAGTAGTATTTATTGTATTACATGTCACTATTTTGAGCACCAGGGCATGAGGAGATTTATTACGTATAAAACAGGTTCTCTGTAGACTTTATTAAGGTCTTCCGTCTTCACGTATGTAGAATTTATAATTATTTAATTTAATTCTTTTTTTTTATCTTGATAAAATAAAGGTTTTCAGCTGCATTTATCAGCATTTCGCGTTTTCTTGTATATATCTATTACTTGCAAATGAATAATGTCATTAAATAATACAGAAGAAATCAAATTTTATTTCCATCTTTTTTATTCATTCATAAATCCTTGGATCCGCTCCAATAGCTGCGCGATATGCCCTCACCGCTACAGTAAACAAAACATTCATAACGTCGAAAATGTCCATGATTCCGCTGAACTAAGAAAGTTTACACATGGTTTATCATCTCATAACAAACATCAGCCCTGTCCAATGCAGGAATGCTCGAGTTAAAGAGGAAAATTCAGGATTTATTTTGCGTCAGCCATTTTTTGACGTGAACCTATGCGACAATTTGTAATTAAGGTCTTCCGTTTCAATGAAGTCGAAAATGTGAAAAGTTTACAGACAGACAGACGGAAAGACAGACAGACAGACAGACGGACGCCAAACAAAATGTGATCAGAAAAGCTCACTTGAGCTTTCAGCTCAGGTGAGCTAAAAACAATAACAACTGTGTTTTACAACTTAAGACAATGTGTTTTATAAAAGTGAAAGTAGGTTAACTCACAGCTTTTTCAGGATTGCTGCCAATAAAGGAGAACAGCTGGTCAATCAGAATAATATGTGGAGGTTTGTCTCGTCCCTCTCCATCCACCAAGTCCTGGAGAACACTGGATGGGGTACGGCGATGGGTTTTTCTTTTCCTATCATAGAGAAAGTCAAGTAAATCAACCCTTACTTAATATACCCTTACTGTAAACCAACTTTTACTCGCGTGCGAGAAATTTTTGTGAAGTTTGCGAAAATTAATCGCAGCGAACTAGTTTATCTCTGGCAGGGATAATAAAGTCATCGCGAATAAAAGTTGGTTTACAGTATACAAGAATGGCACATTTGAAAATTCTGCCACCCTAGTTTAAAAAAAAATTTGACCTTTCTCATTATCTTGCTAGATAAAATATGTAATGTTATGAGTTTTAATTGTTTTAAACATAATGTGTACTTATCTACAGTGCATTTAATATGCCAAATAAATCTTACCTTTGTTTAACAGTGATGTCTAATATTGAGTCGTCCTGGAAACTTTCCACACCAGCAGGGACTGAGACACTCCTAGTCATCTGGGCCAACACATCTGTATCTGATCTCACCATTACTCCTAACACTGCAAAAATGTTACAGTCATAATGTCAGTGTGATGTCATTCAAGATTCCTTGTTTTATTATTCAGTGAAAAACTTCATAAAGCTGTATCATTTTATTTTAACTGCAAATTGATTGAAAGGAAACAATGGTGATACTACAAAGAGAAGGCATACCACTTTCTTGGTTATTTGAGATTGACCTTGCCACATGTAGCCCCTCCCCCGGTGCTATGGTAACCTGCAGAAGT
This sequence comes from Saccostrea glomerata, assembly GCA_003671525.1. Classification (NCBI taxonomy): domain Eukaryota; kingdom Metazoa; phylum Mollusca; class Bivalvia; order Ostreida; family Ostreidae; genus Saccostrea; species Saccostrea glomerata. Next base: position 389,201 of record PRKT01000428.1, read on the forward strand.
AGGTCAAGTCTGGCCCTGAGGTCCTTCATGATGTGCTGAGTCCTGGGCATGACAGATTTCACCGAAGTGAAGGTTTCATCTCCAATGTCATTGTCAAATTTCTCCCTGCAAAACATACACCATGTTACAACATACTCCTCACACTGACATTTTTTCTTGCTTTGAAACCAATAATTATGACTGTGTTTTCCCATTGATATTGTCATTAAATTGATGTTCTGATTCCTTTTGTACAAGCTGCTATAAAATAGCTTCAAATTTTGCCAGACACTTTCATCTTCTTTTTTTCTTGGGGATGACTTGTTCAAAAAACCTCACCTTTAACATTTTACTGCCCTTTCATTGTCAGATTCTAATGGGACTTCCTTCATAAAACACAGCATGGCAATCTCCTTTGCTTTTGTCTACAAATTAAAATACGTCAATGATCATTATCTGCAAACCAGGGACATTCAAATACAACATTGTTTTTACATCATTTATTAGCAATATATTGTTTAACAAGAAGTTTAACTGTTAATCTTTAATACCTCTTGAAGATGGAAATCAGCAAAGAAAGGTGGGACAGTGGTATTCCCTTCTTTGTGGTCCATCACTTCACTGTGCCATCTCTGTTCCAGCTCAGCCAGACTCTGAAAAACAGAGCCAGTAACAACACATAGAAACAAGTCCTTACTGGTAATATGTACGGTAAAAAACACTTACGGCAAACACTCTTATAATGAAATGATGCATACAGCAAAATGACTTTTATTCCCTGTAAAGCTAATGGATATTATGAATTATGTTTATAATGAAGCAAAATTGTCCATCCCTGGCACTTACAGTGCAGTGCCATAAGTGTTTCACGTTTTTTTATTCCCGCTTTTATTGAAAAAATATTTCATAGTTGCATTCTTGTAAATATTTCTGTAATTACGATGTCAATCCCGACTAAATTTAGATAGTAGTATATTTAGCTTATCTATGTCACACGGGAGTTCCCCTATGCACACGGGTCTATTTTTATAACAGTAGCAGACATAAACAAAACATGGCTTCAAATCGCCGAGAAATGACAAGTGCTCTAAAACAACAAATACTACGTTTAGATAATGAGGGTAGGAAAAAAGTTGAAATAGCAGAAATAATTGGATACGATCGATCTACCATATCGAATGTTTTTGAAACGTTATGCAACACGGAAAAGTATCGAAAATGACCCAGGAAGCGGACGACCAAAAAAGATGAGTGTCCAGTACGAACGGATTTTGAAAAGGTTAGTTCTTCAAGATCATAGGCAAAATTTAGGAGATTTTACAGAAGAATTTAATCGTTCTGTGCCTCGTCCAGTTTCTAAACGGTCTGTCCAGAGAAAATTACATTTGTTGAGTTACACATGACATAAAGTAGCGAAAACCCTCACAATATCAGCTGTCAACAGAAAAAGACGAATTGATTGGTGTAAAAATCATAGAAATTGGACTGTAAATAATCAGTGGAAAAATATAATATTTTCTGATGAAACGCAAGTTGTTCTTGGGTCTGATCAACGTGTGTACATTTGGAGGAAAGCAGACGAAAAGTGGAGGCCCGAGTGTTTAGGACTGCGTTCAGTGCGTAATGGCGGCGTCCGTATCACCGTCTCATTTTGGGGCTGTATTTCCTACTCTGGCATTGGTACTCTAACCCCCATTGATGGTAATTTAAATACAGAGAAGTATATAAATATATTGGACAATCATTTATGGCAAGTTATCGCGAAACATTTTGGTAATTCTCCTTGGATTTTTCAAGATGACAATTGCCCATGTCACATGTCTGAACAGGCTAAAAATTGGAAAAATGACAATAATATTCCGTGTTTAGACTGGCCATCGCAATCTCCTGATATTAATGTGATAGAAAATGTCTGGAGAATGATAAAAATCAGACTTGGGCGAGAGCAACACCAGATTAAATCCAAACAAGAACTTGTAAATGCTGTGTTCCGGATCTGGGATTCGTTGACTCCAGGCTATATACAGTGTCTCTACGGAACCATACCTAGACGAATACAAGCTTGTCTAAAAGCCAAGGATCATGCTACAAAGTATTGAAAGTTTCAAGCTATCATCTTCAGTGGTATTTTTGTAAGTAAACTTTATTTTACCTAAAGATAATGCGTTTAGAATTTGCAACGTCATGAAAACGTGAAACACTTATGGCACGGCACTGTAGTTATACATGTAAGTGTGTTTTACTGTAGATTAATATAATCTAATATACAAGTTATAACATATATTAATTTCATATCTAATATTCATACCTTTTCAGAGAGGAGAGAGAAAGATCATGAGGGCATGTGCAAGTCCTAGACAATTTCTACCTGAAGCTGTCTTAACAAGGCATCTATCTTGGTATACACTTCCTGTATGACGGCCCTCAGTAATATGAACTCTTTAGTTTGCTGGTTCTCGGCCTTTGCCAGTCTGAACACTGTTTCCTGAAGAGACAAGTGCTTGAGTACTGCTGACACGATTCTCTCCTCCAAATCTTCTGGGTTAATCACATCCCTGTTTGAGAAAAGAAACATTGAACTCCAAAGATATACAGTCAAGTAAATAAGGTGTTTCCATGTAAATTTTACAAGGGGTAAATATTCAAGCCTAGATAGAAGTTCATAATTTATATTGTCAAATTGAATATGGAGATTTCAATGTACGGAATTGGATGAAACGGTTATCTGGAAAAGCTTTATTGGTGTTTCAATATCATTAACAATGAAAACTGTCTAATCTGACAACTGTGCAATTCATCACACTGTTAATTTTTATGTCAATTATCTTTCACATTTTTCATGTGTTTTAAAATGTGCAATCTGACATCCTACACAAGTACTCAATTACAACACAAAATTTGTCTTCCAATGCATGTCGGATGAGACAGGTTTCACTGTACATGTAAAATTATATTTTTGCGTTATTCAAAATTAGTGCAAATATGGCAGCACATATTTTGCTTAAATATGAATCCCACTAAATACGTATAGTAAGAAGAAATTTGAAAGTACTGTCCTATAAATTTAAAGTAATGTAATAAGAAGGATTGTGTGTGATGACTATTTTTTGTTTTATATCATAATGTGCGTTATTGTTTGCACAAAAATCATCACTCACTCAACTGCATACAAACCCTTGTAAAAGTTTAGATTTGAGGAGATGCTGGCAGTTTACTTCATGCTGTGTTGTTTCAGGACCTGTACAGTAGCTGTAACATGGTACAGGCTAGGACAGAAAGACCCAGGGCCAAATCAGCCAGGAAGGGTAGACCACTGGACACCTCCTCTGTGGATTCCTATAGTACATACGACAAAGTTTGGTGAAACAGACATGTTTAATTTTCAAAGTCTTGCGCATACAAAAAATGCAGGGTTTTTTGTTCACTTTTTTATTTGAAGCAGTTACCTTCTAAGAATTGATTGATTTAATAGCTTTTTTTTTTACAACTTTATGAATAACATGAATCATTACACACATGAACACAATTTCATCTAATTCTTCTCAAAGATGAGGTCAAATTAATACACAAAAATTGTCTCTTAAAGACAGTGTTACCTGAGCTCTGACTGTGACAAGAAACCCCCACATGGCCTTTTCTGGGGTGTTGTGTTCACATCCACTTCTCATCTCAAAAGAAAACATCACTGTATCCCCATCAACCTACAAAATCATATACCCCGGAGCATCTTAATCAGAAGTAACATGTTTTTCAAATCAAGTTTCTTTCCATCTTTCATTAGCCATAGATTTTATTTACTGGTCCATACATGTGCATTGTAAATATTTTATAAATATTAACCTTTACTAAGTCCTTAGGCCAGCCTGATCCTAGTACACTCCTACTCCAAAATCCAAATGTGTTCCCTCCATATTCCAGTACTTTCTTGGAATTTGTGGTTGGGCCAGCATAAATCACAAGCTGTAAGTATCAAAATACACATAACATACAATGTAACCAGTACAATTGGCATTACTGGCAGTGTGCATATCAATCATACTTAATCTCACTGTGACAGTAAAACTCATTTAAAACACTTTTTCAACTTGCATGTATTTACAGCAATTTTCATTCCATTTTTGAAAGTTCAATGTAGGTGTATCTCAGATTCATGAAATTGAACTTGGATGCAGTGAGAATAAATAACGGGGGTTTTTCCATCAATTTGTTCCCCCCCCCCCCCCCTGCATTCTTTGTAATTTTATTTTAGTGCAGAAATACTCAAATACATTTTAAGATTGGAATAAAGTCCCAAGATAATTGGATTTATTTTGTGAATAAAATTGCATAGAAATCTTAAAAATGTTTATAAATCCATTTTCTTTTTTCACCTGCCTAGCAGTATACCTTGTCATAATCATACTGGGAGGAACTCCTGGGGTCAAATCTCAGATACAGGCACCTAGCCCCGGGGATGTGTACCGTCTCCTTAAATCTATAGTTGTCCCTCACTGGGTGGATGCTCTCTACTGTCTTACCAGAGGACCAGGGGGCTGGGATTTTCAATCCTGCCAAAAAGCCTTGCTCCTCAGTGTCTTCACTTGTCACACTAAATTATAGAAAAAAATGAATGCAAAATAATACTGGATAATTGCATGTTATAAGAGAATTTATTTCATATCTATTTACATGCACCAGTACATTTAAAATTCATGAAATTTGAACTATAAATTATTTTCTTTTTATTTGGTACATGTAGTTTATTTTTTTGTCTTTGACAAATGCTCATTGTTCATTACTCCTCTATATCCACCGTGGGAACCATCAGTTCCATTACATGTGTGTCTGTGTCGGAATCCAGGTCATCCTGCATCACAGCCTCAACGTGACTCTTCAGAAGCAGAGCAGCCTGAAATTGTAATTATAGATAAATACCACAATTTCATTAGACAAAACCAGTAATGTACATTTTAAAAATTTCATTCCAAGAACAAAGAAAATAATAAATATGCTAAGCTAGCTGCTAAGTTAGATATCTAGCTCATATATTGAATGCAATGAGTCAATTACCCCTCATTAACACACGGCCAAAGTATGGACCAAGATTGTAAGATAAAGACTTCAAACTGTAAAAAAGCTTCATCGTCCTCATGCAGAGTTTTTCTTTCTTGTAAATAATGGGCAGATTAAGGCGTTTCTCCTTTCTTGCAAAATGAAAACTTAAAACAAATTTGCAGTGTACCTGACTTGAGAGCACAACCAGATTGACAAGTTTGGGCATCAATTCATCAGCCAGGGGGAGACAGTGTAGATTGACATGGTTCATGGCAGTCAACAGGACTGGTAGTAAGTGTCCCAGAATGGTGGCCTTAGCAATGCGCTCCAGGCCCTGAAGTCTAGCCTCTCTTTCTTCTTTGAATTTGTGGATGACAGCATTGCAGGTTGTTATTAGAACCTCTAGCACCTGGGGAGAAAATGTTTGTAAATCACATTCCTTGTTCATCAAAATAACAGTGAAGTGGAGTGGTGGTATGGGGAGGGGGGTGTGCTGAGCAGACATAACAATTGGGGAAAAATGTTGAATCATCAAGAAACTAAGTTATTGATTTTTTTTATTTTTAACACTGCTACTTACAGGCAAAGAAGACAACATCTACTCAAAATTGGTCTTGTCCAAGTTAGCAGCATCACTGAGAAGCTTACTAAGATTCCTGAACCGTGACTTTAAGAATGTGGAACACTAAGTCATCTGATAACCTGTCAATACACAATGTGAATTTATTAATTTGTTTAGGTATCAAGATAATATGAGAAAAAAAATAAAGATATTCTGGTATACGTGTTGAAGTTTCACCATCTTTTCTCACTTTCTTCATGTCTTCCACTTACCTAAGATATCTAGTTCCCTCTCTTTCCACGGCTTGTGCTCTGAGCTTTTCACCAAAATCCACAAGAATGAGATCTCTCAATGTTTGAAGTGCTATCTTGTTCTTGCCTAAGAAAATATATTACATGTACCTTTAATAGGATTTAATTTACTATGTATGGTACTTCTTATCATAATTGAATGAGAATGTATTTGTTTCAAATCATATGTCTCTAAATTCTTTCAAATAAAAGCAATTACAGGGAACTAAATACCCCTTACCCCTATTAGAATCTTTAACCCCCCCCCCCCCGCAAAATAATCTTCATGCTAGATTTCACAAATGTGATTTTTTTTTTTACGAGTTTTAATAACAACTTTATTTTTTCATTAGCATACTAAAACAAAAATATGAATAATATACATTCACATTTTTCATTTAATTTGATTTGAAGTAGAAATTTTTAATAATTGCTCAGTCTGGAAACCTTTCTGAACTGCTCCAAATTTCATCAGGTACGAACTAATAATTTTTCCGGAAGTAAACAATGGATGATGCGTACACAGTCATAATAATACGCAGGATAGTACTTTGTCTACTAGTGTTATTTACAGTTAATATTTTCAGTTTTAAATTATCAAAATACTTTATTACTTGAGTTAGACAAAGGTTCATATCAATTTCTTAAGTTTAATACAAAATGTTTATGTTTTGATCGATACAATTTTTGCACTCTTTCGTATGCGTAGATTTAATTCATGTGTTATCACCACGGCTTCCGTTTTCTATTTTTAGGCGTGACCCCGTCTAAAAACAATTGAATTACATGCATATGTTCCTGTATACACATGTTTGCAGTGTATACGTGTGACTTACCATCGTACAATAGAGTCTGCATTAACTGGTTTTTGTCATTAGTTGAGGGATACAGAACTGATATGCCTACTGTGATCACATGACAAGTTTCCTCCAGAATTCCTGTGTCCTTGACCTCAGAGCAGTAGCTGGTCAGTAATTTCCACAAAAGTTCCCTAGAGCCAAATAAAAAAGAAAAGTTTTATTAATGAATCTTACAAAAAAAAAACAAGATGTGTTTGTGAAACACTATGCGCCCGGCGGCAACAAAGTTAAAAAAATCTATTTTTAGCATACTGGTCAAAGGCAAAGTCACAAGGTCATCTATCGATCCGGGCGCATAATTATACTTACATGTAGGTAAATTAATAACCTACTTATATATCTGGATTATTTTTTGTAATCTCTCATTATGGACAAAAGAGTTTCCTTTTTCTAAATCTCTTGATTTTCTACCTGGTTTCTTTTAGAATTTGAATCTCTGCTTGTTTAAACAAACTTATCTTCAGCAACAACTGGAATAAAAAGTGTACATATTTAACATTTGTACACAAAAGTCTTATTACCAAACAGGAAATGTGAACACATCATAACAAACGAAAGCCTGAAATTCCCATTTTTCTTTAGAACTAGAGCTGGGTATTGGCCCGAGATTTCGTATTGCGATATATTGCGATATTTTAAATTGTATTGCGATATGTATTGCAATATTTTCAATGTAATAAAAATGGCATTTTCTTACTATATTTTCTTTAATTTACATGCAGAATGTACATAACTATGATAAGTAACCAATACAGAAAAAAATCTTTTTGATTTCATTTAATTTAATGCTCTGAAATGTTCCCACAAAACAACTTCCGACTTACTGTTTGGCTTAATAACAAACTTTCATGAGTCCATTTTTATGTCTAATGACAAAATTCCTTAATCTAAGCATATTGCCAATATATCGATATTACAAAATCGTATTGCGATACGATATTTTTTGTCATTGTATTGCAATATATTGAAATATCGATATTATTGCCCAGCCCTATTTAGAACTGTGTACTGTATTGTAAGGATTGTGATCTGGGCTGCATTCAAGATCTTGACAGCTAGGCTAGCTGCTAGGTTAGATATCTATGTCATTCTGAATGCATAGATTGAGTTGATGCTTGTTAGGCTAGGCTAACTACCATTCAAGATAGTATTGACTATATAAATCTTCATGGACACAATAATTTAAAATTCAGTCCTGATAGAAAAAATTAAGATTTAAAATCTCTCTCTCTCCACCTCTCTCACTAACCTGCATGACAATAAGACTACAGATGATGGTTTGTCGTAAATCCGTTGCAGCTGAACGATGTCCACAGAATGTTGCTGTAAGATGCAGCTTCCCAGGGGGCTGTGTAACAGGTCGTTATTTATCTGGTGTAGACACATACTCCCCACGTGCTGTAACATACACCTCACTGCCTTAGGGGTGGGGACACTTCCTTCTATTAAGCATAAAGAATATGACGTATGTCTAAGAGTGTTCTATATTCATCATTTCAATTAATGAGTTCCAAGTGCTTAAAATACAAAACTGAAGTTGCATAATCAAAAGCCTGAAAGGCTTCAATGGCGTCGAACAAGAAAAACAATTTCAAAAGATCTGCAGATAGGTCAAGTGAGTGACTCCAGTAACATAATAATGAAATTAAAAAAAATAGTCTTAACACAAATAGAGTATAGGGCCTGATAGCCTTGTGTCCTGGTCCGGGTTCGAATTGACCAGACATCGTCAGAAATGTCCATCCACTATAGATATCAATCTAATTTCTTTTCAGTCAATCGAAGACACATGAAGGGTTTCATAAATTATTTTTATTAATTGCCATTGTCAGAGCGTTGTTCTGTTGTATAGTGATTGCATCTTAACTACAACCATGACTCTAATGTTACAAGTACGATCGACTTATGATGGGGCGCGGTAAACATGGTAAACAAATGGAGGAAATGGATAAATACAGTAATACTGGCATTACTGGTCAATATCGTCGGTTGATCGGATAAAATTGGATTGAAGATCGTAAAAGTAAAGCTAAGATTAAGAAATTCAATCTCTATAGACTTGTTGTATTCATGTTTATTTTGTAATTATTTTATCGTATTTAAGATTGTTTGTATTACATTAATCGGTCCCAAAATGTGATTCATGTCATTGGACGCACCCTCTCTGTAGAAATTCATCCGCAACTACCATAACGTTTTTCTTGCGTAAAAAATTAAACATAATATCGTTGTTTTGTAGTAGTATTAATTGAAGATACAATTGATTTAATTTTATATTCAAGGTCTTATTCATTGTGAACGCTTTAAAAGAAATTGGTTTACAGCTGTTGCTATTTTCTATTGCGGATGCATCCACTGACACGTGCGGTCGCGTAAACCTGAATGATCGCTAGATGACGATCGGGCAATCCCGACGCCATAATAAACAAGACGTCTCTGTTGAGAGTGTAGTTTAACTGCTTAAATTTCAATTTGAAATAAAGTATTTAGACTTGAACTTACTCTTTTTGAGTTTTAAATTTATAGAACATTTAAATATATTATAATTTCTAATCTTGTATCAATTTTTATTCAAACCAGAACAAAACTGTAAGTCTTAGAGAAAAAGTGTTTTGAAAGAATTACACAAATAATCTGACAAATCAAATATGGTGTATTATATAAAGTCAATTTTTGACACACAAAGGTAGCCTAAAAATTTCCTAATCTAGCTGTGATTTGCAACTAATTTGATTTCCAAAACTAAAATGCCATTGCATTGGTTCTTTTTAACTCCCATACTAACCTGGTGGTAAGATGACCTGGTCCGTGACCTTTAACCTTCTGTGGATGTGATGTGGAGACTGGTGACCTGGATTAAAGAACTGGTCCACCCAATCACTGCTACAGGTCCATATCATGTTATTCCTCACATCAAAGTACACACCTGTCAAATAATAAATCAGGATCACTGTCATCAATGGTCAAAGAGATTGCACTGAATACTGTAAACATTAATGCATTGGCATCAAAATTAGTCCAGTCTCTCTTATGATGAAATACACTGTAGCACATTTTGGGACAATTAAAGTTCTGAATGATTATAAGAGTGCTAGTAAATTAGAGACAAGAAGCAGGCAAAAGTTGCTAAAATATACAACTGCTACAGTGAATGAGTCTACCATAGATATAGCAGTTTTAAATAATGGTATGTCTTTACCCAGTCCTTGTACTGCTGCTCCCCTCCCCAGGGCACAGGTGGGGGCATCACTGAGGTCTGATCTGGTGTTAAACTGACCCGTCTCCACAGAGAAACACATGTTACTCCTAGTAAAAACAAATATAATTTACAAAGTTTAAGCTAAAAATAAAAGTGGAATGACCTTTACATACATGAAAACAAGAGGCCCATGGGCCACATCGCTCACCTGAGCACTAAGGGTAGGAAAAAGTAGAAAATAGCTTTTTATTGTAAAGTTTAAATCCAAAAGTAGTCCCATGACCAATCATGGATTTACTTTTTTTTAGAAAACAATTTTTGAAGAATAGACGAATTTCACATTCCTAAGAGTTATCTCCAGTTGTCGGCGTAACGCTCATTTTTCCCTCTCTGTTCTTTGTAAGTTTCCTGTTAGTATTTTTAAAATTCAAACGTTATATGACAATTTTGATTTGTACCTGTATTGCCAGAGTATGGGGCAACATGAAAAACATAATGAGCACATTCATATAGATTTTATTTCAAAGATACTGACCCATAAAGTTGGTAAGGTTATAGAGGGAAAATAGCATCTTACGCCGGTTGACCCCGGATTGACCCCGCGAAGGGGAATAACTTTTGTAAATGTGAAAGTCGTCTATTTTCCTATATCTTTAAAAACTTTGGTCGGCCATTTTAGCCCCGCCCTACCCCTGGGGGTCATGATTTGAACAAATTTGAATCTTTACTTCTTGAGCATGCTTCCTTATAAATATGATGAATTATGGCTTTGTCATTCTTGAGAAGAAGATTTTTAAAGAATTTTCCTATATATTTCAATGTAAAACTTGAGGCAAGCATTTTGGCCCCGCACTACCCCGGGGGGTAATGATTTGAACAAATTTGAATCTACACTACCTGAGGATGCTTCCCCATAAGTTTCATCTTTCCTGGCACAGTGGTTCTTGAGAAGAAGATTTTTAAAATATGCCACTAATTTTTCATTAATTCCCAATTATCTCCCCTTGAATGAGGGCGTGGCCCTTCATTTGAACAAACTTGAATCCCCTTCACCTAAGGATACTTTGTAGCAAGTTTGGTTGAAATTGTCGGTTGACTGAAAATTTTCTAAATAAAGATCTTTCATCAGCACATACATGTATATTGTTCATATGTCATGTAACATTTTCATACTTGTACAAAATTCACTGCTTGTAATTATTAATGAGCTATATATATGTATACATATATATTTATACTTCTAGAATGCCTAAGTTTTACCCCTGTCTGTTGTGCTTTAAAAGAACAACACCACAGGACAGATACAAGATAAAAAGGAGCATGCTGACTTCATCAAGAGAAGACTCTGCTATGATGTGTCCGAAGACAGCATGCTATGCAGAAAGTGTCGTCACATGTGCGAAACGGAGGAAATCCGCCAACGAAATTTCCACCAGGAAATCTATTTGTGACAGCCCTGAGCCAAACAAAATACCATAAACATTATCAAAGCAGAGTGCACCTCTAAAAGTCACGCCAGAAAAAAAAACTTGTGTAAATGTATTCATTCAAAAAGAAACATTTGTTCCACCTGGATCCATATGCTGTCCGAAGCATATTTCTGATGGAGAGTTCAACACTGAGGCATTACATCTGCTGAAACAAACCAGTTCAGTCTCAACTGTTAACAGGACCACCATTGTGGGAGTTTTAAGACAAACCAGGGAGGTAGCAATCCAGAATCAGAACAAGGGACTGAATTTTGATGATCCACATAGAATGGAAAATGAAGACTACTTCAATCTCACTGGAATTACAAAGGATCAATTTGATGAATTGATGACGTATTTGGTGGAGTCTGACTTAAGAGCATTCAAGAATAGAAGTACCAGAACATGTGTTGCATTATTGTTGACGAAGCTCAGATGAGGTTTAAGTAATCAACTACTGGGAACCTTATTTGGCATGAAAAAATGGCAGGTAAGTTATGTTGAGTGATTCACTACATTAAAAGATTTCTTTTAAATAATTATTACATGTAAAATTAAAATGCATATATGATTGAATGTACATTAGATGAAATTGGGTTTTCTATTTTCAGGTTCGACGTGCTGTTATATCTGCAAAAAGTGCTTTGATGGTTGATTTTGTGCCAAAATATTAGGGGTTCTGTCATATATCTAGGGAGGATGTCATAAATCACCACACTCGTCCCCTTGCCAAGGAGTTCCTTTGCAGCATGACAGAAAATCAAGCTATTCTTGTTCTTGATGGAAACTATGTACCTGGTACATGTGTACCTCCAAAAAAGTGGAAAATTTTCTTTCTCACATCGTTCCTACAGCATCCATAAACACCGACCTCTAGTAAAACCTATGATCATTGTTTCAACTACTGGATATATAATTTCTATATTAGGTCCTTATCAGTGGCAGATTCCAAAAATTCTGATGCAAAGATATTAACTCACATGATCCAAACAAATGTAGAGGACATGAGGAATTGGGTAGAAGAAGATGATATATTTATCATCGACAGAGGTTTCAGAGATGCAGAAGCTTTGCTACATGACATGGATATACATGTTGAAATGCCATCCTTCTTCACTTCTCATTCTAAACAACACACCACAGAAGAAGCATTTGCAACCAGATTTGTGACCAAGGTACTTGTAAAATAAAATTTAAAAAACTAGCAAAATTATTATTCAATCTGTTATAGGTCACATTTTTCATTTTTTTTAAACTTTAAATGTTATCTATGTATCAAAGTAAAATGAATCAGAAAATAAGAATTTAACAAACTTTTACCTTTTGTGTATTATATTAAAAATTAATAGTATGTATTGTGTGTTACGTACAGCTCAGGTGGGTTGTCGAGTCAGTAAATGGCAGGCTGAAGACATGGAATTACTTGAGCAGAACTATCCCAAATACTCAAATACCTCACATTGGAGATTATGTCTGCATAGTTAGTGCAATCTGCAACAAGTTTAGACCAGACCTGAGCACTGGAAACGAGGAGGAAGACATTGCCATGGCTGCTAAAATGCGATTTCTTGCAAATGGCGTGAATGAGTTAAAGGATTATGCTGAGACAAGTGGTGAGCATCATTTTAATTATTTTTCAAACTATTGATGTGGCAAGATTTTCAAATATGAATATTAGAAATCTTTTAAGAAAAAAATTGAACATCAATTTGAAAATAAAATTTGTAGGTTTAGAGAAACGGGATAAAAGATGGAAGAGGATTGACTCCCATGATGTAGTCTTTCCACGTTTGACAGAGGAGGAAATACGCCAGTTGACCCTTGGTGTTTACCAAATCAGATTGGCTAAGTCGTATACACACGAGCATGATGGACGGAAAGTATGAAATTTTCGTCAGTGACGATTGTGCCGGTATCCTCTGTGGGCATGTGTGCTCATATTTCCAGTGTAATTTGGTTCTTGGCTTTTGCTCGTCATGAGGGAAGTGGTGCCTGTGGTGTCCTTGATTGGTGTGGTGTGGTGGATGATGCTGCTGCACTTCAGATTGATGAATCAGAGAGTGAGGAGGAAAATGAAGAAAGATGTTTCATGACAGAAGAGGAGTGAAAGTGAATCTCAGGCTAATCGGTCGACATGCAAAATATAGTTCAAAACTTTTAAGAATTATTGTTTAACATCATATTCTCCATATACACATTTTTCAGTATTATGATATGAAGGATCAACCTTTCTGTTCTTTTTATGATTTATCCAAAAATGTATTGGTTTGTTAATGAAACTTTTTATTTATCAAAACAGTGTTTAATTTGAATTATATACAGTAATACAGTAACTCCAGATGTACACATACCTGTTTTTTAAAATGAATTTTCCTGAAATTTAATTAGTGTATACAAGATATTTTATTTGGCTTATGCATATCTACATCTTTGAAGACATGGATATTTAATTGAAATGTTCACCATGGATTGGGCAGTGTTATCATATACATGTGGATGATAAGCAAATCATTTCATGATTGATAGCTACAACAATATTAAATGGTTTTTAATTCAACCAATTTATGAATTTTTTAATATGAATTTTTGTGTTTTATTTGATACAGATGTAATAAAATTTCTCTTTACCCAACTGTTTATATGCTTGGAGAAGAACTTTAACACAAAGACCAAAACGTATGCAAATAACTTTCTTTTTTCTGTAAATAAGAAAAGGTTTCATTATTTTAAAAAAGAATTTAGAAAAATGTATTTATGGAGGCAATTGGAAATAAAATCAATTGGTGATGTTATAAACAGATCTATACAAGCAAGATTTTGTGATCACCTAAACATGCTCAAGTTTTTAAACTTTAGAGTTGCAAATGTTAAAACGTATAATGCATCTCTAACTGGGATGGTGAGAACGTTAGCAGACATTGACAACCAAGAAGGATGACAAGATTTGCAAAAAAATATCATTTATAATTATTGAATCACAGAGCAAAACAATGCTGCAAGCTTTTCTTTAGTTAGAATGATGATTTGACAACTTTTGAAATGATCACGATATTTATCTCCCACTTTGGACTCGGTAAATATTAAACACCTAGGGAAGCCAAATTATTATCAAATTCTTTTAAAAACTGCATAATTGTATATTGTCAGCTCAGATATCAATTTCAAAAAGAAGTTTTGCATTTCTTTTTTTCGGATGAATATTGGAGAAAAAAAGCTTTCCTTGTTATTTGGAATGATATGTGCATGATAACTTTCTTACTTCATATCTCAACAACTATCAATGATACAAGGATAATTTTACTATATATAATCAAAGTACTGAAAGTACTGAATCGAGGTGACGTCTTCCAGAAAAATATGAAATTCACACCCAAGTTACTGGCATATACAAAAATTTTAATCTAGAAGAAACTCCAGTTAAAATCACTGGAAAGAAAAAAAGTGACCAACACGATAATGCATTTTGTAACTTATTTGATGATTAAAGTGAACTTTAGATATCCTTTAGTACGCGTCACCATAATCTTGAGGAAAATACCTCGCATTTCTCTTCAAATTATAATTTGATTTGTTTCTTGTTACACAGTAGCTGCAGATCTGTAGCTCTCCGAAAAAAAAAAATCACAGTCCGGAGAGCTACAGTGCCACCCATTGAAAAACTGTTTATTTATTGCGCAAAAAGAAGTGCGTTGTTTCTCGATTTATTTCTCCATGTTTTTAAACGGTCATCTCAAAATATTACTAACCGTGTGTTCACTGTTTCCACAACAAAACGTGCCTTATAATAATTGTTTTTAATAGCCATCCTGGTGCTGAAATTGAGATCATCAAACATATCGTCTATTTATAATGCAATTTTGGTTTGCAAGATAATTCAATCCAACACACTTCGTGCAGATGTAAAATGTATTTTTTTTTTTTTTGCGATTGAGGTAAGAGTTTGGAAGAACTAATCCAGAACTAAGGACAACCTTTTGTGCGCAATAAATATAGTTTTTTATTTCAATGGATGGCACTGTAGTTCTCCGGTCTGTCAAAATATTTTTTTTAAGAGATACAGATTTGCAGCTGGCTACACAGTAATAAGGATGAACATTATATTTAATGATATTAACAACAAGCTAATTCAGAGAATTCGTGTCCCCCGCTTAGGGAAAAAGTCAGCTCCCCCTGACTGAATTTGCAGAATTATTAAATGTATACATGTATACTGAAGCAAATAAAATACATGTATGTCAATATGCATATAAAGATGCTTATTCTTCATTATGTGCATAGAAGAATTTTTTATTTGGAATTTTTATAACACTGTAATGATGATTTTATAACCTCATAAATTTTTCATTTCATATGCTGAATACTATCATTTAGTAAAAAAAAAGTATTTGAAAAAAAAAAAAAAAAGAAAGGTGCGACCGAGATTCGATCCCGGTACCTCTCACACTTCAGGCAAGAGACATAACCACTGGACCTTGGAATCGCTTTACCTGCTGTGAAGTATATGCGGAAGTGAAGTCACATATATGTATATATTCATGTTCTCATGTTCGGTATTCTCAAAATTTTACACAATCCATGGTGTTTGAGTTATTTAGCCTTTATTAAACAGTTCTAATAGATGTAATAAGAACATAAAGTCCGCCGAGAACCTGTTTTATACGCAATAACTCTAAAAGCTAAAAATAGCGACATGTAATTCTAATAAAACAAACGGTGCGGGGTACTTTGAGAGGGGCGAGAGACGTCCTAGGAAGTTTTGATATAAATTAAATTGCATAAGCTCAAAATCTTCTTGAAATATCGCCCGGAAATAATAGTATTACACACAGACAGAATGTATAAATTTACGACCTTGAACTTTGACCTTTTGACCTCAAAATCAATAGGGGTCTTTATTAGGCCACAGGGAGTTGTTAAACAAAATTTCATTGTGAAACGGAAATGGGTGTAGTTTAGTTTCGTATAAACGTTAGACCTACGTTATCTTTCAAAGTCTTAAACACTAAAAAGTATTAATTTTACGATCATACAAGTAGTATGAATCTGCCACTATACAGGGACTGCACTGGAATAATACACATAGTATTAGGGTGCGTTTGAGACCTCTCAGGTGACGGAATAGACAAAGCTTTGCTCGTTTATTTCCTAACATACTATTGTAAGACCTGAACAAGGCAGATAGTTGCGGGGAATAGACGGTAAAGAGTTTATTGATAACCATAAGGCATAAGACCTGAATAAGGCAGTCACTTGGTTATACAGAGAGAGGTGGCATACCACAGAAGTGGGGGAAGTGCCAGGAGTCAGTACTTGTGGAGTGGTAGGACAAGTAAAATTTACTTACGGGAGACACCCGTTGACCACAGTTAGTGGTTATCCAATCAAGAAGAGATCCATTGTATTATTTTATTGTATTTGTATATATTTGATAACATTTTATTTGGTCAACAAAAACCTGAGTTAACAGGTTAACGAACCTGAGTGTAACGCCTCGGTGATACAAGACGTATCACCACACACAACAAGCTCGGCCGCGTTGCACGTTACAATTGCAATAGCTCAAATGGTTCTAGAGATATCGTGTGGAAACGAAAGTGTTTTAACAGACAGAATTTGCTTATTTATGACCTTGACCTTTGACCTTTTGACCTCAAAATCAATAGGGGTCTTCTTTAGTCCATAGGGAGTTGCTATGCTAAATTTCATTGCAAAAGCTCAAAGGGTTCTCGAGATATCGTGTGGAAACGAAAGCGTTACAGACAGACAGAAAGACGGACAGACGGACGGACAAACCCAAATTAATATCCCCCACTTTTCAAGCGGGGGACAAAAAAAGTGCAGACGCTGGGCTTACATAAAACACTAAATAGAATAAGTATCCTGCCAATATCATTTTGTCCCAACTCTGTCACCAGGGTTCTCTATAATATGCCAACGTATTAAAGAATCCCCCTAAGTTAAACTTTTCATGAACTTTTTTTGAAAAAGAAAATAATGTATGTGTCATATATTTTTGAAATTGCAGCATGAAGGCTCTGGGCTGTAAAACTTAGATAAGCTCACTCTTGATCTCAGTCTCACTTTTCTACAAATACGTGTACTTGTAATTCTATATAAGTAAAAGTGAAATTAGGTAAAAAGTGCCCCGGAGGAAGGACACAACTTTTATCATTGATGCAGCTAGCATTTAATACAATCAAAAACCCTCTCTTTAGTATTTTTTTTTTTTGCCAAGAGCAGGCCCAGTTTGACATTTTAAAGAAAGGTATAAATTCTGCATTTTAAAATTTGACTTCCCAAATAGTAGATTAGGGGATAAGTGATTTTACTTTAGTGATTGAATTCGCCCATCAAATCAAAATCTATATTATTAGCTTTAAGATTTAAAAAAAATTACTATCAAATTAAAATACTCAGCATTAGGTATAGTTAAAAAAATATATTATTTCAAATTCTCCAGTTACAAGGCATATAAATGTCTACAGCTTGGAAACAAATTCGCTATTATCAATCTAAAGTTTTTACATCCTCTTCAAATTTCATTTTCAAATTCCTTATAATAACTTTCTTTTTTGTGAATTCTTAAAATCATGAATATTAGAAACCACATAAATATTACTTTATTTCAAGTATAAATTATTATGTAAACTAGATTAATAGCTCTTAAATTTACATGCATGTCTCTATTTACAGCATGATTCAATCATTTTAACAATAGAAAATGATCTACATTCGGTATGACATCGATAGATGTTTAGCTGTGTTAACGTTGCGTCTAGTGTATAACTTGTAACAATGTAATTTTTCATATGCGGAATCCTAAATTCTAGAGGAGTTCCGAATGAGTAATGACCACTTCATCGAATATTCGGTCGGCGACCGAATATTCGATGAAGTGGTCATTACTCATTAGCATCCAGCGAAATAGGTACAGGTGCCCCGCTGTTATTCACCTTTTTCAACAGTGATAGCACCAAACAGATTTATAAGATCGGGACGATATTTTTACGTTTTAAACATATTTTTTTAAATGAATTATAAAATTAGAAGGGCGAAAATAACTTCGCTTTTGTGATATTTTACGGTGAATTTTGGAGCTCAATAAGGACTATTGCGCCTCAGACGCCTCTATGTTAACCCCAAATTTATTTAATTGCTTCCTTATGTTTTGTTTCAGTGTATACTGTTTTGTTTTCTCCCTTGCCTGCGATCGACGTTCAATACACATACATGTAGGTCACGATCCCTGCTGCAGCCAATTGTTTACATTTTACCCTCGCTAAAACAGTTCAGAGCGTAGGGATACTTCATTTTTTATTCCCACTCAGGAACTTGTATTTAGTATTTGTAAATACATAAAAACACTACTTACTGCTTGGAAATTAAATTGAATACATTGTAGATCTTTTTTTGTGACTGAAATTCTGATTTTAATACATGTATAATCAGGGGACTATATTTCTTAGAGAACTGATAAAAGTTTACGTTTTAATATTTCCAATCAATCTTGCAAGTGATATTGTTCACATATTAGCAACATATCTCTGATTTAATCCTTGCCTTCAAAGGTGTCATATTTTAACAACAAGATTACTGATCTGTCCCAGAGAGCGAAGATTAATAAGAAAATGCAAATGGTAGTGATCACAGGGGTCCGCCATTAAGCTATAGAGCAGCTATCGAGGCTGACTTACGTCACCTCGAAAAAGCCTATGCCCTAGAGAGCATTAATGCAAAAAATTTCCAACCTCTGAAAATAGGCCTCATAATAACCTAAGTGTACCTTCTTCTTTACCAGATTTTCAGCTGATGTGTTCCTCTATTGTTATAGATTAAACTCATACTAAAGTTTGTGAAATTTCATTAGACTTTCAATTTCAGTGGTCCTTCACTAGTACTTGTGTTAACCTATATTCAAATATGTTGTTGGTGCTTCATTTAATATTATGGGACTTTACTCAGGTTCTTCATAGTTAATGAAGAGATTCCATTGGTCCTTCACTAGTAAATAAAATGAAGAGATTTCTTTGGTCCTTCATAGTGAATAAAGGGAATTCATTGTTCCTTCACTTGAAAAATCAAAGGCCTGACGGCCTGAGAGGCGCATCGCATTGAAGGTATAAAACTTTTTTTTC
Organism: Saccostrea glomerata; assembly: GCA_003671525.1. Taxonomy (NCBI): domain Eukaryota; kingdom Metazoa; phylum Mollusca; class Bivalvia; order Ostreida; family Ostreidae; genus Saccostrea; species Saccostrea glomerata. Next base: position 408,729 of record PRKT01000428.1, read on the forward strand.
TTAGAGAAATTCAACATCAATGTTAAGGGAATGAAAGAATCCAGGAATAAGAATTTAAAAAGTAACTAACGTTTCTTTGAGGTTAAAAAAAATTGAGCCATGGCTCTGAATTTTAGCCAATCGATCATGTGCAGGAGAGGAAAACTTTTTTTTTTAAAGATAGTCTGACATATTGATATTTTAATTAAATCATAACTGATTTTAATTGTATTTTAATTCTTTTTTCTTATTCTTATTCTTTTACCATTAGGAAGATGAAATAATGAATGTCAATATAGAAATTACTAGTAATGATTATTAGAAAAATTGATATAATTTCATATCTGAATTATTTCAGTTTCTTTCATTATGTGCACTTTTATGAATATCAGTACTTTGTTTTTAACTTTTTCCCAATATAAATGGCACAATATAACAAATGTTATATACATGAAATCTTCATGTAAATTATACCGGACTAAAATAAACAATCGGGCGTGGTATACGGTTTATTATGAACCCGATACAAAACCGAGTAATTTATCGTACGAGCTGTTGTTATGCAAATAGATCTTACTCCGCGTAGGGCACGTTTGTTGTTGTTTTCTCTCTTTGTTTTAATTGTTTATTTTCTCATTTTTTGTAACCTCTGTTGATTCAAAGTTAAAACATGTATGTGTGAGATTTTATGTTATTAGCTGTTTAAAATTAACAATGGATATCACCAACTTGTCAATGTACATTAGCACTATTTTTAATAACGTGTTAAGAATCAAGATTGTTGAGTCCTTTGCCGCCGCAGTTTAGATAAGAAAGAATTGCCAGGTGATCACAATGAGGCTGCATCGAAAACGATGCGCCTCAAAAAAGAGAACTCATTGGTCCTTAACTAGAAAACAAAGAGATTTCATTGGTCCTTCAAAGTGAAGAAAGAGAATTCATTGGTCATTCCTTTTAAATAAAGAAAATTCATTGTTCCTTCACTATACCATAAAGAGATTTCATTGGTCCTTCACTTAAGGAATAACTGTCTAATTTTTCAATTTCATGAAGTGATCAATCGATTGGCTTGCGTGATAATTTGCATAAATGCCGAAGTTTATGCATAAAATATAAAAAATATTTGACGACATAATCTGACAAAATGTCACACATAATGTAAAATAATCTTTACTTATATGGTCTTCAAAATTTCATATCAAAATGTTGTAAATTGGAATCAATTTTGAGTGATTTTTCAGGACATATCATTAAGTCACGGAGCAGCAAAATCTTCGACATCACAGACATTAAACAATATGAATTGAGCTTTCATTTTCTCAACATTTTCCCAAGAGTACCTGTACAGTTTAAGTTACCTTATCTACTCAACATCCAAACACCATTTCTTGTAGAGCTTAAAATCTATGAAACAAGTAAAGAATATTCTTTTTTGTTTTAAAATCAAAAAATGCAGGTATTTATGAGATATAGTGTGATATTGGTGACTCTCAATCACATTCTTTACAGTCCAGCTAAAGTTTTCGTCGATAATCTTCTTTCCGTCCTCCCCTACAGCCTTTTTACAGAGGTCTAACGGTCAAAAATTTCAATTTGCTACATGTGGACGAATGACACGAATACACTACTTTACTACATGTTTTATTATGCATATTTTGGATCTATGTCGGTGATATCTTGAGCATTACACAATTTAACAAAAGTGTGGTGCGCCGTCAATTCAGGAGACGTCATTTTCACGGGAATCGCATCAGAGAAAAATCACTATATTTCTGTAAGTACTTCAAATATCATGTCAGACATCTAAATACATAATAACAGAACAATTTAAAGACACGTTTGAAAAAATTGTCAGAAAATATTGTGAATTATGGAAAAGTAATGAGTTAAATTTGGGATTCCGCATGCTTCTGCTTCAATTTTTTTGTTGTGCTCCATACCTCTCCATCAGTGATATCAACATACTGATAATTTTAGTAGAATTTTTTTAAAATTCAGAAATTTTGCCCAAAATTTACTGGAGTCTTTAAGATACATATTTCTGTGGAATTTCATAACTATATGACGTCTGTAAGAGTAAATAATAGCACAGTCCACGTAATTTTTGAACGGCCCTCGTACATGCTTTATTCCGCCAATCCACATGCTCCAAGCCCTGCTTCTGTCTAGCTGTTTGTTCTGCCCTGCACGGTTTTTTTGGAACCGCGCCAATACATTGATGGAGAAATAAAGCACATTTACAATTGGTAATTTTATCCCAAACAAAGACATTGGAAATGTAAATATTATACCATAAAGAGAATTCTATGGTCCTTCACTATACCATAAAGATATTTCATTGGTCCTACACTGTTAAATAAAGAAAATTCATTGGTCATTCCTTCATAGTGAGAATTCATTGGTCCTTCACTATTGAAAAAAGAGGTTTCATTGGTCCTTTCCCTGGAATGCAGATAAAGTACTTCTAACTGGTCATTCACTTAATTTACTTAAGATTCATTGATCCATCACTGTTTGAAGTTCCAATGTGATCTTTCACAAATATAATGTCCGTGTACATAAAGAGAATATGCTTCCCTAGTACATAGTCAATTATGGTTCCTAAAGTACATAGAGAACAAATAGTCCACTAAGTGACCCTGAGTTTACATTAAATTCAAATATGTTTCTTAAACGTGCAAAAAAAACTTTCCTTGATAACTATCACCAACCTTAAAGAGATTCTAAAAGATTTTTTTTTTCTTCTCCATAAAGAATTGAAAAACATCACATTCAGTCCAGTGCATGCATAGAGTCAAATGAAGAAAATGTGAAAATCTTCAGTTTGGTATACTGTAAATCACTTTTTATTTGCGATAACTTTATTTTTGCGTAATTACACGAGACAGTGTACTAGCGAAAATTTATTTCTCGCGTATAATAGTATTCTTTAAGATTATTATATTGAGCAATAAGCACAATTCGTGAAAATTTTGTCTCGATAATCAAGAGTCAATGACTAACTCGCGAAAATGAGGTGTCGCGAAAATTTAGTGATCTACAGTATCATGCAAGTTTTTAGCAAAATGTGTCTCTTTTTTACTCACATAAAAAATGTTGCCATTTAAAGATAAAAATCAAAGTTCCTTCCAGAAGTTAAAAGGCCCCTTGACAATGCCCATGTTTTTTTTATTCAGTGCATTAAAATAACTTGAAAGAATTCAAGATTACAATCTAGACAGACCACACTTGCTATTTTATTTTTTTGGCTTTGCCAAAGGGTTCCCTTAATTTCCATATTATACTTTAAGACTTTCAATGATTATTGTGATAATTAAAGTCATAAACCTTGACAAACCTCAAAAGATATTATTATACTTTCATGTTAAATACTAAAATCGGATTGGTTTAGACGCAGGTAACAATCCGTTCGATAACCCTGAGCCTTAGCAACACATGTGACAACGGGTAACACAACGGTAATGCCACATGCTTGGAAATTATGCGCGTACGGTTCACCGTAGAATTCTCAAAACGTCAGTTGCGCGTTTGAAAGAACCAGAATTAACTTGACGTCAATAAAAGCTTGCGTCCGATATAGCTTTCTTGAAATCAACAACAAACGATAGATGATACACTCCATATGCTGTGACTAATCATCACTCACTTATATAAACAGTCAGTGATTGGATTTATAAAATATGTAATTGTTCAAAATTTTAGAGAAATTATACAAAGATAAATGTAGATTTTGTAAAGAACTTTGCCATTAAGTCCCTTTTGTATTCTCACATTTCAAGCATTATAATGATTAACGGGTTCATGAGAGGAAGTTGAAAAAGTGAAAAGTTTACAGATGGATGGACAGATAATAGACAACAGATGATCAGAAATTATTATGCTTCCTGTCAGTTTGTCTCTATATAACCCATACCCTACTATTCTCGCATAGTGGTCTAAGGATTTATATAGCGTAAGCATACTATGCCGAAATAGAAAACGGCTTCCATTTCTGAGGAAAATTCGACAACGCCCATACCGGGGAGCGAACTCACGACCCCGAGATTGTCAGTCCGACGCACTACCGATTACGCCACAGACGCCGTTATCAATAGTATTGTACTATAATATATATATACTTAGTTTCAAATATTTTATAATTAAAATTAAAAATAAACAAAATAATTCTTCTAAAATAGTTTCTTGCAACCCCCTTCCTTCACTCAAATAATATTCTCTAAAACTCTCTGTAGATTATACCTAAAACATGGAACGTTCAAAATTAAAGAAAAAGATTATGACGTACCTGTTGCATAAGGTGACGTCATAATAGAGTAGACGAATGTTACAGGTGATGAAACATTGGGAATGTAGAAAATATTGCCGTTTTTATACAGTAACAACAGTCAGCATAATAATAACAATAGTGTTGTGTTTTGCGTGCACTATGCCTAAATAATGAGAGTTATCATTCTTAGCAGTAGAGCAATGAACCTTAAGCTTCGTTAATCCTCATGCCTTTATTGAATGAAAAAAAATCTTCAATGAAGTCTCCTCTTTTCTCCTACCTGTAAGCCCTGTATTCTCTACTTCTGTCAGGATTCTGTGTCATTCATACAAACACACTCCACGCTGACAGCAACCAATCTGTACCTGAAAAAATTAATTACATGTACTAATATTACATTGATTAGGATTTACTTCTAATAATGGTTTGAAAATTAATTTTTAGCAAAATCTTTTCCAAATTATTACATGAATTTCCTTAAACTGTATAAAACTTTTTCTACATAAATATAATGAATTTATGACAAATCAATATATCTTTGTTATTACATGCATATTTTCATTGGTAAACAGACAAGGGAATTTCTAGATTTTTATTAAAGGTGTTATCGGGGTGGTCTTTCATGGTTTTTTTTGGTAATTCATCAAATAAGGACTTTTCTTCTGACATGAATATATGAATGTAGTGGGTTCCTCTAAAACATGGCTTGTCTCAAAAGATTGTTTGAAAGCTTAATAAAGAGGTTAGACCTTGATAACCTGTACCAGGGCAGAGATAGAACATACACAAGTAAACTTCAGTTACCTCAAACACCAATGTATACATGTATAAAGTATTGATCATGTTGATATCATGAACATGTCAAAGTAAATTGGAAGTTCCAACAGATAATTGAGTATTTAATGCTTAGGACTAGAAGCACATGGCGGGTGTGAGCAGTCAGCAGGGTATGCTCACTTCTCCATGGCACCTGATCCTACCTCTAATGTTTGCAGTGGCAAATCAGAATTTGAATTGATTGCGTCTTTGAGGTCTAAGACAATATGAAGAAAGAGGAATTAAATAGTTTGGCCTGTGGATACAAATCCATGTTTTCCTTGATTCCGAAATCACACTCCGCATATTTTGATAATTTCTTAATCCTTACTCAGAATGGTTACAAAATCCTTCATAAACACCGCATGGTATTTAAACCTCTCCAGACAGAATTCCTCCTTCCTGATTCAGAGAGAGAGAGAGAGAGAGAGAAGACCTGGTGTTTACTCTGATCAGACAAGACCCCCTCAACATCAAAGAACTTATTAACCAAGACTACAAGTCTGAAGAACATATCTGACCCTGACAACACCCAATGACAAGATTATGTCATCTGACAAATATTTCCAGAGAAGAATTAGCTTTTTGATCTTCTACTCAAGGTCTGCGATGTTGACCTTGTATATTGATTTTGTCTATTTTATTACTAAGCCTATCTTGTTTGATATTACAGTTAGTGGGTATCATGTCTCTCAAACTGCATGTCTCCAAAAACTTAATCTGTGTGTGTTTGTCTCAACACATTGTAACTTTTCGCATACTTAAAAATCATTGCAATTAAGGTGTATGATTTGAAAGTGATGTGTTATTTAGTGATGTGTCATTAAGAAGCCTTAAGAAATTCGTTTCTTAAACATTAAGAGACAGACCATTCTAGTCACATGGTCCAGCCATAAGAACGTCTGCTCTACAGTCAGAGAGTACGGAAGCTGATCCATAATGTCACAAGTTTGAATCCACTGCAGGACATTGAGAACATTCATTAGGCTGAAAGAGAAGGTGTGAGGAAAAAGATCCCTCACTAATCAAAAGCCATAAGTGCCGAGCCTAAGTCAAAATAGTTCTCTACCGGCAAGTTGTGGTGTCTCCATATTCTAAAAAAAAAAGAGGGATGTTAAACAACAAACAAACAGACTACTCTACACCCCAGCAGCAGCAGAATCCATGTACTGGAAGATGAATGACGTGAAAAAAAATCGAAACTATTTCTGTGAGGTTGTGTCTGGTTACTATTTATTGCCTTTATGAAACTCCATCAGACTCTGTGGATGTCTCTATCTGTAATCAAACCACTAAATAATTAAACTCAGGAATGCCACTTCCATCATTTCTAAATTTAGTCAGACACATATATTCTTAAATGATATATGGAGTTAACAGTCTCTGATTCTTAGGACGAGGAGATGGGAGGGGACTCTGAGAGCTTAGCAGTCCAAAGCCTCACAAAAAAAGGACTATATCTGATAAGACCTAATTTTGGCCCCCTAAAATCAACATTTTTGAATGATATTCAGATATATTTAGTTGATATTTATTTTGTAGAAAAGATTATATTAGAAATATTTCCAAAATATTTTTCACATTTATATGCACTCACTGGCTGTAAATGACATGAAAAGTAATGTTACTTTTGCTATCTAACAAAGCCAAAAATATGCCTTTTTCTTGATGTTTTTTCTTATGGGAAATATAGAGCGCAGTTTAGAACATACATAATATTTCTGTCGCTAATTAGTACTGGATATGTACATCTTTGGTAAAAATAGTAAGTTTGTTCTAGGCTGCACTCTATATTTTCTGAAAGAAAAACTGCTTGAAAATAAGCAGTTTTATACAAAATATGTATGCCAAAATGGCGGCAAAACATGAACTTTATGATGTCATATTTCTAAAATAACGGCATTTTGATCAAATTGAAAATGACCAATAAAGGTCGCGTGTATTGTTATACAAATTAAAGCTATAAAAAAAGTAAAATTAAGATATTCATTTTGAGGGGCCATTTGAGACACTTATCATATATTGCTCTTTCTACAGTGAAAACTGTTTAATCCGACACTTGTGCAATCCGTCACACTGTGAATTCTGACATTAAATTTTTACCATTTTACTATTTTATATGTTTTTTTGGGAGTTGAACTATGTTCAGACTCCCTAGGCTATCACGGGGTTTCTAGCGCAGTAATATTACAATGAATTATATAGCGGCCGTCGTGGTGTTTCTGTTTCGCCCAATTTACTCCCCTGTGATATTCAATACAAACTCATACCAGTCTATATAAACTCAAAGAAACTTCCGCAATAAAAATAGTCCATCTCATTTTTCTGAATTAATCTAATTTTTTATAAATGATTTGAAAGTAAATGAAATAGAATTTTATTAAACTTAATTTGAAAAGCCTGTTTTTGTCATCTTTCTTGAGAAATGACACATAAATTTTGATTTCCGTATGAAAAAAAGTCCCAGTTTGCTGACATTTATCATTCCGCAATCCTCGGCTGACTCCACTACGCTTCATTACAAAAAGTGCTAGGTCATCCAAGGAGCAACAACTGGTCCAACTGGTTTGACAATGACGCGATTGTCTAAATATAGAGACGTAAACAAAGATGTAAGGAAAGGAACGCTAACTAAAGGTTTAACCAAACTTCTTTCAATTTGTTCCAGCAATAAAGAGACAGAACATTTTTAACGTTGGTAAAATAATAGCATTAAAGTTTGTTGATATTTGATCACACAATTTCTAATGACATTAATTTTGCATCCTTAATTTCATGAATTAATCAGCATTCAGTTGGTCATGTGTACAACACCAAATCTGAACTTGAAAAATGTGTGTGTACCTTTATTGCAGTATTACCTTATAAAATGTATCATTTGATTTTATTATATATTAAAACAGTTAAGATTAATGAATACATGCATATGCACAGACACAATGGTATGATAATCCCAATGATCAATATGTGAGAAAGATCGCTCCTCATGATTACACCTTTTTTTTTTTTTTTTTGTAGTAGCTCTTTAAATTTTGTCTGATTTTTTTTAATTACATTTGAATCAAATCAAAATCACAAACTTTAAGTCTCACTCGCGTAACACAGTTGTTAAAATAGTTACTCTAGAGATTCAACGTAAGGTGTTCATTAAACCTTACGTCGAAGGTTGGAATCCTGTGGGATGCATTTGGAGATAAACTCTTTTGATGAGAATATAAACCGAAACCCCATGTCGCAGTATGTGCTTGCACAAAACGATCCCTCACTACTCAATGGTTTTGAGAGCCGTGCATAGGTAAAAAAAAATGTAGACTTACATGTAGCTAAGTGTTTCAATATGATTCAAAAATTATCGAACGTAAAACAAACAAAATGTAAAGTATTCAGACATATTTACTTTTATATAGATATTACTTGAAATGAAATTTAAAATTATGGAATAACAAAACTTGATGATTAAGTTATAAAGATAGATACATTTGATAAAATAGATAAGCATGGAGTTCTATAAAAATTAATTGTTATGTCCGAAAAGAAACACTCGTACCCAAAAGAGAATAGCAAATACTTGTTTTAATCAGAGGAAGAAAAATGACAGTCTAGTGTCTGGTGATGGTAACATCGAATATAAGGAATGTTTGTGTGTTTGTTTCTTGGGACCAAATATCTTGTACACATTCTAAAGAGAGTAGGGGGCGTTTTGATTCAAATGTTTCAGAAATATTAGGGTAGTGTTTGAGTTTTAGTACTGAAAGAAGTTTAAAACCTAACAACAAAAATAGTACAGTTAATTCTCGATAAACCGCCACCTTTTGTAATTTAGAAATCATGGCGTTATAACGAATTTGGCGATGATTTGAATTTCCCAAATTTTAGGAAACAAGAAGTAGAGTTACCGTTTTTAGAAATACCACAAAGCGTTTCTGTTCTTTTAATTACATGTATATAAAACATATTTCTAAATTCTAAAATACTTCAAGTAATTTTTTATGTACAATTTCTTTATAACAAAATGTGCAGTTATGAAATAAAGACATGTACATGTGCATTTAAGTACACGTAAATCAACACGTCTGATATTGAAAAAAACATGCTGTGTCAATCGTCGTGATATATTGTTGACAGTATGTAAAATAGTTTCTTGAATAAATTTATTGTTTATGGCATCATTGTTCGTGAAACGTTAACAATTTATACCGTATAATTATTTTTAAGCAAACTTTGCATTGTTTAAAGCAGAGATCATCAAAATAATATCGTATTCAGCGTACTTTCACAACTACTGCTTTCGTTGCGAAGCCTTCACTAAATGATTTTTTAAATAAAACAACAGAACAAAATCATTGTAACAGTTCATATTAAAATTGTTTGTTCATTTAATTCTAATCTAATTATTTATTTGCGTGTACCTTAATTGTCTGGCTTTGCATGCTTTACATCAGGGATAGCGTCAACCAATTAGCCGCACTTCACTGACCGCACGCACAATTCAATTCAATTTATTCTCTCAAAACCATGTAAATGGTACATGAGGTACAAAAACATATAAAACATATATACATATAATACAGTGGGTCAAGCAGAAGGTGATAATTAAGGAGAACAGACAAGTGGCGGTATATCGAGATAATTGACACTTAAAAATGGACGTTTGTTTTGAAAACAGGGTGGCGGATGGCGGTATGCGAATTTGGCGTTATAAAGAGAATTTTATATAGCAGGAAAAACGTTCTTGGGAAATCATGGTGGTATTGCGAAAATGGCGATGAATCGAATGGTGATAATTTGAGAATTGACTGTATTTTCGAGTTTGAAAAAAAATTTTTTTGGTAATGGGGGTTGTTTGTTTGGTTTGGTCAAATTGTTGAGTTAATAATTAGAAAGAATTAATCCAGAACTAAACTCAACTGTTCGTGCGCAATAGATATACAGTTTTTTCAATGGATAGCACTGTAGCTCTCTGGTCTGTCAATTTTTTCGGAGAGCTACAATTCTGCAGCTAATTTAAGAGCAGTCCCATGATCTTGGCTATTTAAATGCAATAGAAATCATTTTTAATGTTTCGTTTTGTATCTCTAACAAATCAGTTCTAGCTGACTTGAATCTGAATGCATGAAGATGTTCCTATACATCCTGTGAGATCTTTCAGATAACAATGTTCAACTCCAATGAGTACTTTCAGTACTTTGATTACACTGTTCAATCCAAACCTTTGTCTCCTGGCTGCATGTTGGATAATGCAGGTTTCACTGTAACTGTATGTCAGAACACACACAAGAGACTCCACTCATCTGGATTACACTGTACAGTATTACAAATCACCAAATTGAAAATAAGGTATCCAATCCATATAAGGACATAATTTTCTAACCTTATATATCCATCCTATATCAAATACTCTGAAACTAATTCAAAGCATTTTACATTATGTTTTAGAGTAGAAAAGGATTTACCAGGAAAATTGTTACAAAATTTAATTACCTGAGCAGTAATTAATTAATTAAGAATGCATTGAGGTGGATGGGAAAAAGCAAATTTAGAAAGATGCATATAATTATTAAGAATAGAAAAACGATAAAAAAATATTTTTTCACCAGAAAATTTTTTAAAAATTGAAATTTATTGATTACAAGAGGCCCATGGGCCACATCACTCACCTGAGCACTGTGGCTAGGAATAAGTAGTATTGGTTTATTATTGAAATTTTAAATCCAAAAGTAGTCCCATGACCAATCTTGGATTTGCTTTTCTTGAGAAGAATGAGATTTTTAAAGAATTTTCCAATATATTTCTATAAGATTGAGAGAGTCTAATGCATTGTGGAAGTTTATTCCATAGATGCAGTGATTGGGAAAGGCCTGCGCCACGCGCCATAGTCGCATTCAAGTGAAAAATGGCGCATCAAATCATCCAATGTTGACGCCAAGGTGCGCATTCAATTTTTAGCGATCTTATTTTGAAATATTTTGTGTATGACTTAATAACTTGTTTTACTTTCGTTTTAAATGCAGTCAATTATAGAACAACAAATCTCATTGGTGGAATCCCGTAAAAAACTACTTCCGGGTTGACGAAGCTCGTAGATTAGGTACATTACGACATTTATTTGTAGGATAATGTGAATATCAATATAAGTTTAACGCAAAATACGGGTAAATTATATTATGAAAGGTTTCCTTTAAATTTGCAGCATTGCATGTGTTCAAAATTAGATTCCGTTCATTAAAACATGTTTTCTTTCATGATTTACATTTGTTTGTCATTTTTTTTGTTTCTGAAAATGGCCCCTCATATTGTATTGATGGCCCATTTATTTTCAAAATGGCCCATCAAAAATGTTGACAGTTGCGCCATAGTCCCATTGACCATTTTGGCCTTCCCAATCACTGTAGATGTACACCTGTGTACTGAAAAGAGGTCTTGAATAAGTTTGTATGAAATTTTGGTAATTTAAGATCGTAATGAGTTTCAGATCGCAGGTTATAGGAAGTTGAAGAATGAAATTCAAATGAATTATTAAGATATTCCGGAGTCATTCCCCTGAAAATTTTGTATGATAATACAATTTATTTCACTTCAAAATAAATCAGATTATTATAGCAATGACAACATTAGTTCACTTGCACCCGATAAAACTGTGGGAAAAATTATTCCTGTACCTGGGTATTGTGTCGTCATAATTTTGACTTTCATTACGTCACACTATACTACAACGGTTGTAAACCTTTTCATATTATCAGCTGTGCGTAAGGGCAGTTTTCAGAAACTTTTCAAAAATACAGTGAAAAAATCGTACTATTTAAAGAAAAATGCAACCTCGCCAGACGTCACACAAGGCGGAGGCCCAGTCGTCAAAAGGAAAAAGAAATTTAGCAGGGAAAGCCAGATTACCAGGAAAAAAGCCAAAAGTTTCCCCAGTTACGACACAGGGAATAAGCATCGAGGAAGTAGCCTCATCAGTATCGGAACTAATCCTCCCTGAATTGAGACAGACCATCAAGTCTATTATTACGGAGAGGCAAGACGCTACCCTGACCACAGGGGCATCTTACCCACTCTGTTCTCTACTTCACATATAAAAATACACAAGGGAAGAATCGAAAGTAGCACACGATTTTTAAAAAAAGTCAAAAAACAACTTACTTGAGAAAAGTTACACAAATCCTGAAAGGAACTAGCGCAAATAATGTCCTAGTACTTATCAAGGCTAAAATATTCCAGATATATCCATCGAAAATAGCTTTTATCTAACTAAAACCCAAGCTTTCTGCACAGTGTGAAACTCTTCGCCCAAGAAAAGATAACTCACCCGGATGACAATAGAAAAGTACCCGAGGCCTTCTGATTGCCACTCGGAATATTTCGGGTACTTTTCTATTGTCATCCGGGTGAGTTATCTTTTCTTGGGCGAAGAGTTTCACACTGTGCAGAAAGCTTGGGTTTTAGTTAGATAAAAGCTATTTTCGATGGATATATCTGGAATATTTTAGCCTTGATAAGTACTAGGACATTATTTGCGCTAGTTCCTTTCAGGATTTGTGTAACTTTTCTCAAGTAAGTTGTTTTTTGACTTTTTTTAAAAATCGTGTGCTACTTTCGATTCTTCCCTTGTGTATTTTTATATGTGAAGTAGAGAACAGAGTGGGTAAGATGCCCCTGTGGTCAGGGTAGCGTCTTGCCTCTCCGTAATAATAGACTTGATGGTCTGTCTCAATTCAGGGAGGATTAGTTCCGATACCGATGAGGCTACTTCCTCGATGCTTATTCCCTGTGTCGTAACTGGGGAAACTTTTGGCTTTTTTCCTGGTAATCTGGCTTTCCCTGCTAATTTTCTTTTTCCTTTTGACGACTGGGCCTCCGCCTTGTGTGACGTCTGGCGAGGTTGCATTTTTCTTTAAATAGTACGATTTTTTCAC
>PRKT01000428.1:422189-469085 GCA_003671525.1 Saccostrea glomerata
ATGTTTCATACAGACAACATCGCTTTAGTATCTATTCTAAACAGGAAGACGTCTAAATCTAAAAGAGTAATGGAATTAGTGCGTCCTCTAGTTCTCCATTCAATGGTTAACAATATGTATTTTAAAGCTAAACATATCTGTGGTTGCAATAATTCTATCGCTGATTCTATTTCCCGAAAGCAGTGGGAAAGATTCCGGGCACGCGCACCAGAAGCGGACAAAGATCCTGTACCCATCCCAGAAGATTTCACGCAGATGATATTAGGGCTGAAATAGAGTATTTAACGCTCAAGTCAGTTGCCCCTAACACGAAACTACAGTACTCAAATAGTTTAAAGATATTTTCTACTTTCAGGAATGAATATGGTTTAGAAGATATTTGGGGTCCTCCCCTATCTCACTTGTGTATTTTCATTGCTCACATATCCCTTTGAGATTTAGCGTACAGCACAATATCATCTTATTTATCGGGTATAAGTTTTAAATGCAAGTTGACAGGTTCCACTGATTATACTCAATGCTTTCTAGTTAGAAAATTATTAGAGGATATAAAACGTTCCCGTAAGTCAGTTGATCGTAGGTTACCAATTACGGAAAAAATTTTGGAAAAGCTTATACCAAGTTCAAGTCTAGTATACTCCTCCAATTTTGAAACATATCTATTTTGCTCTGCATTCTCATTAGCGTATCATGCCTTTTTGAGAGTCAGTGAATTTACATGCAATAAAACAAATGACAATCATCATGTTATCAGCATCAACGATCATATACAAATTTTCTTCGATCAATCAATAAAAAAGAAAATATTATTGTTAACAGTCCCTTATTCAAAGACTGATCAAACAGGAAATGGTTCAAGAATTCAATTGAACGAGTCACCTATGCCAGTTATATGCCCCCTATTTCATTTACAAAGATATTTGTCCATCAGACCAAAAACTAATGGCCCCCTTTTTGTTCACATAGACGGCAGTCCGCTTACCTGTTATCAATTTACTTCAGTCCTTAATAAAGCTATAAATCTTTTAGGCCTTTCAAATTCACATTACACTTCCCACTCCTTCCATATTGGGGCTGCCTCGGACAGTTTTACAAAAGGCCATTCTGAATCCGAGATCATGAAAAAAGGTAGATGGTATTCAAATGCTTATAAAACTTATATTAGAAATCAGTGAAATATATTTTATCACAATAGGGCAAGAAAAAAGTGTTTGGATAGTCGGCTCATCCATTATCAAGTGGGCTTTTCAATGAGCAAGCCTTTCACCCGAAAAATCTCATTTGGGTCTTAGACGTCTTAATTATCACATCCTTTGGCAGGGCAAGGGTGGCCTAACTTGGAAAAAACTGTTTCCCCGCATTCAGCTACTACTAAGGTATGAACCATCACCTGATGTTTTAATTGTTCACTGTGGTGGTAATGATATAGGTAATGTGCCTTTACTTGATCTACGCGTAATGATGAAAGAAACAATTCAAATGATTCAGTCTAAACTTCCAAATACTATCATGGGGTGGTCTCATATTCTTCCCAGATCTTCATGGCGCTACAGTAAGAATGTTAAATCTCAAAATCTCGCAGTCAAAAGAATTAACAGTTTTATGAGCAAATTGTTTGTTGTTAATAATGGTTTTTATATCAGTTATCCCGACATATCTTGGGATTCTAACGGATTTTTTGTTAAAGATGGTGTTCATCTTTCCGACCTTGGCAATGACATTTTTCTATATAAATTACAAAGTAAATTGCAACAAGTCTGCTCTTCCAATGGTGAACGTAGGGGCCGGTCAATTTAAGCGTCGCTCATCCTCCAAATTTTTTGGCGGTGGTTGTTCTCCCTTTGCTTGAACAACCACGTGGCGATATTTCGCTACGCTGTTGGCTTTCATAGATTTGATAGCATTATTATACTGAGTATCTGTTCCCAGTACCAGTATAATTTTGTCTATCTTTTTCAATCATAAAGCCAATAATGTATAATGTCATAATGTATAATGTCATAATGTATAATGATGAAATGCATAATGTATGCATAATGAATAATGTTTAATGATGAAATACATAATGTATGCATAATGAATGATGTATATTCATTAATAATGGATGCCACAATGTTTGAATAATGCATAATGTTATCTTTGAGGGCTCCACATTGGGACAGTGGTTAAAACTATAGGCCCTCAAATTGTTTACGTGGCATAATATTTAATGTAATGCATATAATGTAATGTTTAATGTAATGTATAATGATTTTAAGGCTTGCCAATTTATCATCCGGCAGCCCTAAGGCCGTGGCCGCGTTCGCCAACAACAAAATAAATCCTATATAACTTTACATTTGCCTTCATTGTCTATAATAATATACATATTTGTTTACAACAGAATTTAAAACCTAGCACACACTTTTATTTCTGATCAAGTGATTAAGTTTGGATCCTGAAATACTCCATCTCCACAACAACTACATCCCCCTTTACAAAGCTAGCCATTTTATTGGTGATACTGCTCACAATACTTACCAAGGTAGCCACTGTATGGGTGGTACCCCCATACAATACTTGTCCACTGCCTCGGCCAGGGCTGACTTCTTGTTGTCTTCGTACGTCAGGAGCCACAGAACCTTGGCCAGGTACTTTCTAGATTTACTCTCGTTCTGATGACGACAGGCGTGCAGGAAACAGGTGATGGCCGACACTTCTAGCTCTGTCTTCCTGTTAATCAAAACAATTAGAGAATGTATACTTGTCAAATTGTATTCATATAATTATATAAAACAACAAATTCAAATTCATCCATTGCTCACTTCTCTCATTAAAAATTTAAAAATCAATTTCTATCAAATACTGTTTAATATTTTGAGAAAGATATTTAACCCCTTAACGGCCAAGTGCGCCTTTTGACGCATTTTCAGCATCACAGTGATTTAACCGTTTTGTAAATAATTGGGATACAACAAAACAATTGATATTTTCTGAAACTAGAGAAGAAACACAACAATTTTTCTATTATTAGTTTTCCTCTTCGATGTTAAGAAATTACCGTAAACTTGAATTGAACATTGAATATAATTGCGAGAAGTTAGTAAAATTACTCATAAATGAGTAATTTTGTGCTATCTTCTGTAGGCTGTATCTCAATTAAAACACACGATTAATAAAAATGAATGCCATATCCTAAAAGCAGGGAATTTTCCCTACATTTTCTCTATTGGAAATTGAAAGGTACGAGCATCCGCTACAGAAATATTTGCTGTTGAATATTGGAATTTTTTCGAGTAACGCAAACAAAATACTCTATGACGTCATCTAACGTTTTACATGTATACAATGAAATCGCTCATAAGCAAATAAAGCTCGTAGTAAAATAAATCGATTCTTTTAAAATATAGAGCAGATTTATTTTTTTAAAGGAATTATTGATAAAGAAGAGTTAATATACGAAAAGTTTTGAGCCATAAACATATGTAATAAAGGGAATTTTCCTTAGCTTATGAATATTAAAATAGTAATAGTTCTTGGCCCAACGCCCCGATTCTACGCACCCACTGTTTCAGAAATCCCTGTCAAATTTTGTGTCATTCAGGTAGCAGGAATAATCAATCAAGTAATTAGGTATTGTCGTTACCATTTTCTTACTCTTCAGATTTCTCATTAAAAGTTAAAAACAAATATACAAGCTTATAAAACTTTTTTCGAGTCCATAGTCTAGTATTTTAAATGTACTTTGAAAGGAAAAGCTGTCACAACGATGAAACATATAAGTAAATGTTTAAAATTCGATGAAAGATATATTGCTAACGTACAAACTGCATTTAATTGACGCGTTTATTTTTCTTACCCTTATCTTTATCTAATATAAAATGAATGTATAGGAACATGAAAATACAATAACAAATATACACTGTGATATTTAATTTTTAAAAATCGGAAAACATAATTTCGTTTGAATTATTTCCCTTTCTGTTATTATGGTTGTTATATACACAGGGAGAAACGTATAGCACGGATCAGTCATTCTACAAAAACAAGCAAGGACAATTATATTTTTTTCATGTCACTTACAAATTTGCCGTTATGATATCTTAACTATTAATTTTAAGATCGATTTTACCTCTAAGATATAACATACACGCATGTTTTTGTTTTTTGTTTTTTTTACCGATATATCTGTAGTTAAAGTTTAGCTATGAACATCATGTAGGCCTAATGTTGAAAACGCATTCCACTGCAAATCTTAATGTCGCTTCATCTATTTACAAATTTCAAGACGGGATTCTCAGCCGTAAAAGCGTTTCTGACAGATTGCAATGAATGTTTAAAAAGTTTTTCTTTGTCTTGAATAAAATGAAATCAAACCACTTCTCGAAAAAGAAATGCTCGAATCTTCTTTCAAAAGAAATCATAGCATATCACTAAAAATCAATTAACTTCAGTAATAAGTTTGCTCTAAATTTCACGGACAGATTATTCGCAGATTTCAAAAAGAACTGAAATTGACCAAAAAACCTTATATCATTAATTCTAGTTGTGAGTCAGCTATTTATTTTTAAGACAATGCCTTTTTTAGATATAACAAATTGAATTGTAGAAAAACATTTACTTTCGAAATGGTAATTCGGGAAGGATTTTGCATGACAGATATAATTATTTTCATCCTTTTGTTTTATATCCTAAAAGTTAACAAGCTTTGATTATAACTATTGCAGAGAATTTTAACTTTTATTATAAAAGTTGGAGAATTGATTAACAATATTTTTATTTTCACTTAATTTTGGATATGTGAGACTTCATAAATCATACATTTTTGTCTATACTAGACATCAGAAACAAACAATTGGTCATATAAAGCTTTATTTAAAAAATGATTGGACTTGATCAAGTAAGTACTATTTCCGTAACATTACCTAAAAAACAATGGATTCGAATATTAAAATTGTTTTTAAAAGTAATCGATACAAGGGTTGTGAACAAATTTTTTTTCCAGTTCAATGATATGTCTTTAAGAGAATTATGATTATGCTTTTGCTTTTAGAAACAGTTATTTCTTTCATGATTTATATCGTGAATTCGTCCATTTATCGTAGAATGACTGGGAATTACATGTAAGGTCAAGTAGCGAAGCGCATCATCTCGGGTCTTTCCGTCAGAGGTCGGAAAAATAACCTCGAATGTATTAACAACACCGGATGTTAAAAATTTATACATTTCCTGTTTAGTCAAATATATAATAGACGGAGTTAGAAGACCCCTCTATAGTATATTTTAGGTAATATCATTACATTGAATAAAGTTAAAACCCATATTCCACAGATAAAAGGTCTCCATGCATTTATTTCTAAGATCGTAAAAAAGGAGGGTTGTCATGGCGGCTACATATACATTCGAGGTCGTTTTTCCGCTAGTCGGAAAGGCCCGAGAAGTTGCGATTGACAATGGAAGTATATGCATTGGCGTCGGAAGCAAATTGAAATTAAGTGGAAGGGGGCAAATTAAAGGAGAAAAAAATATTCAAAGACTTGAAAAGCGAAAAAAAAATTGTCCTTTGTCCTTCACGAAAATCCTATTTCATGCGGAGGAGGTGTGGAGGGAGGGGAGAGAGAGGGTTAATATCGAACTTCTCTCAGTACAATCTCTTTCTAAACCTACGCTCCAGTGTTCATTGTCTAAATTATGGCTATCTTTGCAAAAAAGAGGCCCTAGCCCCCATCCCCGGTTCCGACGCCTACTTTGAATAAAGAAATGGAAGAAAAATTGTGTTTTGTCAGACACAGACAGAGATGCTATTACTGAATTGCAAGAAACTTGTTTGTCTGTGTAAACCATAATGAGAAGGACCCCCTCCAATAACCATTCCTTTAACAATTCAGGTTCAAATTGTATCGCACAATTTTTTTTTAACAGAATTGTAAAACGTTCTCGGAAATTAATATCTACGTGTATTATGAATATATTTATACGAGTACCAAGTCCAAGAAAAGACATTTGCATGCAAGTGCAAGTCTAATATATGTCACCTATGAACTATTATATACGCGTTCATTGTGAATGCTTAAGTACATCGATAATCAACACTGAAGCCACGGTCAAGAGTCCACCTGTAGCCTCCAGATTGAAAGTGGATTTTGGCCGTGATTAGAAAGACACCAGGTTTGCACTAGAAAATGCGAAGTGTTTGTCATCTAAACATTTTGTTCTCAGTGCATGTATTTTACCTTAGGTCACTGAAAAAAAAAGTTTGGTGAATTTGCTTTGCATAAGCCTGTACTGATATTACTAGGGATGTCAACGAATATTCGAATACTCGACTATCGTTCGATCATACCGACTATCGACTAAAATTTCTTTAGTCGGTTATTCGTTAAATATGTGTTTCATCAAAGTAATTTTGAATTCAAGGCAATAAACTTATATTTGCCCATTTCATTTATTTACAGATCAATATTTTCATGTGTAAAATTAAGGGTATTGTATAACTGTTCAAAGTTTATACGTCGATGTATGTTCGTCAAACATGTCTTCAAAATGTAGAGTTTTGGTCTAGTTTTAAAAAGGTAAACAATGTTATTAAGACTATGTGAATCTGAACTTTTATCTGCAGCGCAGTGTAACATCAAACAAAAATTTTCCTAATGTAACTTCTCCGCAAAAATGACAAAAAAGCAGAGTGGGAAAGAAAAAATAACAAACATGATTATTTATGATTGTCCACCTCTTACTGTTTTAAACCAGAAAGAATTCTGATTTAACAAAGCTGCTATTACAAAATTGTAAATACATGTCAACTGCATGGAGTCAGTAATGAGAGTAATTAAACCGTGTTTTCTTTTTCTGATATTAATTCATACAATCATTGATTGTTTGCACAAAATTTCATAATTAAAATTTATTGCTCTCTCTTTGTTTTTTTTAAGAGACACTCTTTAATTGTTTACCTGTCAAAGATCACTGACGGACACGTAGAAATTGGCTTCAATTGTGGGGTACATGTACTACCGTTATGTAAAGAAAGGACAAATACGAGCGTTTAATATTTTGCATTAAATAGAATGCTTATATATTAATTTTGAAATTAAATACACTGGGTACATGTACATATTGCTGTACAGTTTTCATTGTATTATGAACATGTTAATAATTTCATAAATCCGTTGTATAATGGTGATATCATAGATTAAATATTGTAAACTAGTCATAAAAAGACAAACAGTGAAAATGATATGAAAAAAATTAAATTAAACGAATAATCGACTATCGTTCGACTAAAGCATCCGACTATTCGACTAAGCTGTCCGAGTAAAATTGACATCCCTAGATATTACTACCGAAAAAATATATAAATCTATAACAATTAAACGAAATCCAAAAAATGAAAAACTCAAACTATAATCTATATTCCGCTCTCGCCCCATGCGGGCTCATCAAAGCAATTAAACAGATACATTTACCTGCAAAGATAACATGATCAAGATTGTGACTCAGACTGGGTCTCAACGTGATGCACTCAGTTTTTCTTAGGAAGGCTGACACACGAGGATAGTCTTTTAAGGTTTCTGTAGTAAGGACATTTTCAAAGGCGGCTCCATTTGCCACCTCCATTTTTGTTTACATTCCATGCATAAGTTTCGTTTCCTTTTTTACTCATCGGTAACCCCCCCCCCCTCTTTCACACATACACATGTTTTAATAACAATGCTTCCCGTCTCTTAGTAAAAAGAGATAAAGGATTACTCTGGGTAATGGATATAAAGGGGATCAAACAGTTACTTGCACTGGTTGGAATATTTCTGGTAGATGCTACATGTCACAGCTAGTTGGTGTTCATTTTGCATTTGCATTGATAATTGATTTGGGAAGGGGATCATAGGTGATGATAAACCATGTAATGGAAGACAAGTGCAGTACTTGGTAAAACCTTTATAGGGAAAAGTAGAATGGAATAAATTTAAATTCATGCATGCATAATAGTGAGACCAGTAAAAAGTCCTAAAATTATATAAACTCGTATTAATACTGCAAGTCTTTTTATTTTTAATCCTAATGCAAAAATTTTACAATTTGCTTTATGCATAAGCACGCTACCGATTGCAATAACATACTCCATGTAACCAGATTGATCAATCAGATTTAAATCATCTGTTTAGTTTTAGTTTGGGTACGTTTAATACTAGCCTAGGTACTACGTTGTTCCTCGTAAACGTTGACAAACAGCTGGTGGTACGTTTACAGATAAAAAAAAAATTACATTAGTGAAGTAAAGTGAAAATTTTAAAAAATGAAGGATCGTTTATCCATATCCATGAGAAATGAAAATATGAAAACAAATCTGGTGATGTTGAAACTGAATTACAGTGGATATATATCTTAATATCTTATAACCCTCCCCCACCACCCATCACTCTTATACAATGAGTTGTAATAAAGAGCAATAAAGAATTTGACACTGGTATTAATATTATAATTCATTCACTAAATTCATGTTTGAAATTAAAAAGAAAAGTAATGGCAAAAATGTCATTTTTATTGAATAAAAAATGTTTATGTAAAATGTAGGCTGGAATCGAGAGTTAGTGTGCATAGTTCTTTGTCATACTCTCCCCATGGCAGTCATCTAAAACTTAATGATAAACTAATGATATTGTATGTTAAAGAACATAACAGGGTGTTGTGAATTCTTATATGTCAAATCTGGTGATGTTGAAACTTAATTACAGTGGATATATATATCTTAATATTTTATAACCCTCCCCCCCCCCCCTTCACTCTTATACAAAGAGTTGTAATTAAGAGCAATTAAGAATTTGACGCATGTATTAATATTATAATTCATTCACTAATTCATGTTTGTAATTCAAACGAAAAGTAATGGCAAAAATGTCATTTTTATTGAATAGAAGGTGTTTATGTAAAATGTAGGCTGGAATCGAGAGTTAATGTGCATAGTTCTTTGTCATATTCTCCCCATGGCCGTCATCTAAAACTTAATGATAAACTAATGATATTGTATGTTAAAGAACATAACAGGGTGTTGTGAATTCTTATATGCAGATCATTGGAACCAAGCAGGTAATTTTTATTCATTGATAACTACTGAAAGTAAAAAAATATATAATACATGTATACCCATGATTTGTTAGGAAGCCCCCTTCTCAAAATTGCAATTTTTGTAACCATGGCAACACTGTTCCTTGAAATAAAAATACTAAAGTATATTAAAAAAAAATGTGCATCTTTGTATGCTCCACATGTGTACCACATTTTATTGAAGTCATTAAAAAAACTGTAGGAGGGAGAGCGATTCAAAAATTGCTTACGACAATTAGACAGTTGTAAAGCCCAAGTCTACCGGATGACGTGCGGACTTTGTGTAATTGTATAAACTCTTTCTATTAATTAAAATTGACCAGTAAAACTAAAAACTAATTGAAAACATGCTTTGTTTTAATAGTAACACCAAATCCTCTGGTTTGGAAACATTATTTGAAAAATTGTTTGTATTTCAGGGACGAATAACGGGAGAAAAGCACATATTTTTGCAATTATGGGTCTCAATCGTTGCCATGGCAACCGTGACGTTAAATAACTCTGTATATTTATACCTTAGGATCTTACCTTTCAGAAAATATATAGGTTGCTCTATATAAAAATGACTAGAAAATGTCTAAATTCTATTTGAACTTTTTTAGGCAATTATGCAGAAAAAATGCAAAATCTCTGGCCGTTAAAGGGTTAAATGAAACAATCTAAAGGAGAAAGTAAAAAAAAAAAAATTTTGGAAGTTTTAAAATCAACATGATCCTCTAAAAGACTGAAAAAGCACTGTATCAAAAACTTCAAATCAACTGCAAAAAACTATAGTATACCCCGTTAATATACTTACTTTTGTTTTAGTGGAGACGTTCTCCAGGTAGTCCCCCCAGAGAGCCCAGGCCTTGACCAGTGTGTCATGCATCTGTACCGCGGCACTGAATGCCTTGTTAGCGTCGTCAGAGTGGCTGATCTGCACCAGGAACATCCCCTTTAATGCGTAGAACTCTGCTGTGAACTCCTTGGTGAAGTACTTCAGATTGGTGGACTCTATCACCTCCAGGCCCTGGAATAAAATTTTATATCTGCTATATTTTTGTGCGTCTGTGTAGGAAAATTGGAGTTTTTAGTTTGGATAGAGGTTAATTTGATAACTGGTACATGCTGATATTCCATAAAAGTTCACACATTATATTTTGCCTTTGAGTTGGTTTCTTTGACATTCCATATATTTTTTTTAACTTCAAAAATAAATTTCACTCAACTTCACCTCAATCACATTAATACCAATTTTCAAATTTGTTACAAATCTCAAACAGACAAAAACATGTATATAAATCATCAAATTATTCAATAGATATGGTCTAAGAATGTTTAGATTCTTTCTATTAATCAATCTCTTGTCCTCATACACACACTCCTTTAATACTAACCTCCTGGAGTTTGTTTTTACCCATGGTGCCGGCCATCTGTAGATAACACTTGACCTGTTGTCTGATCTTCTGGAAACAGTCCACAATAGGTACACTGGGGATTGTGTGGATCCTACAGCGGATTATCCTTCGTCCTCTTACGTACATTCATAGCTAAATATGCAGTATCCAGCGCATGCGCAGATAATGACCACTAATTCACAGAAACAATAAAAGTTTTCCCGCCACTACCCATCATAGTTAATTCAGTGCTCGCGTAGTATAGACCACCAAATTACGTAACCCAGTGTGTTTGAGTTTTATTTCACGGAATCATTTATTTTACCCGTTTTTTCTTGTGTAAAATATGGACAATTCTATCAAGGAACAATATATAATCATCGAACAAGTGAAGGATATAGAAGAAAACAACGTTTCAAATTCCGACATCAGGCTCGGGACACCGATCCAGCATCAGAAGATGGCGGGGCACGCTGATCAAGCTACCCCCAACTCTAATCTCCTCACTGCGGAACAAGAGTTTGAACACCAGAGAAGTGTTCCTCAGGCTTCTATGCCTATCTTAAGTGGAATTTCCACCTATTCTGTGGCATTGCCACCTAATGCAAACGAAAGCGCATCGTCTTCTTCGATTTCGGAGGCAGGACGTAATATGATCCGCCCGCCATTATCGGCGCACCTGGCCCAGGGATCACCAGTTCGCTGGCTGAGACAGTACATAGTATGATAGCACCTGAACCAGAGACGTGGACAAATAATGTTCCTGACAGAATGGCATCCAAACTTCGTACACTTTTTTAAAAGATCCAACCTTGTTATTGAAGCATTTGATCAATTGCTTGCATATCACAATGAATCATGATTGTATTATCATGCTAATAAAGTGAGAGTGTTTTGGCGGCATTTATAATGACTGTGTAATGAGTTAGGTGCGTAGTAGTAAGTAAACATGACAAACAGCAGGCAAAATACTGTTTCAACAGCTGTCAAGCTTGTATTTTCATTTGATAAAATTTTATTTCTGTAATCAGATTACTTGTGTTCCATAAGAGTACATGACTGTATTCAATAAGAATATTTCATTCAACTTAGCAAATTTTTATAGTCACAGTAATAAGTAATCTATAATATAATAAAGACATAATACATATCCTTATTTAAATTATCAAGTTTTATTCACAAATGTATTTTTTTATGGCGAGTGAAATATTTGATTATGGCGACCAGAAATTTTTAGGTCGCCATTTTGCGAACTGAGAGCAAGTGTGACTTGGAGCACTGTTTCATATCTACACTACCCAAGGATGTTCTCACATTAGTTTCAGCTTTCTTGGCCCAGTGGTTCTTGAGAAGAAGATTTTTTTGTGACCCCACCTTATTTTTGTCTTTTCTTGATTATCTCCCCTTGTGAGGGAACTTGGCCCTTCATTTTAACAATTTATATAAAACTCAAACAATGTTACAGTTACTAAGTTTATTATATACAAAACACATATTGGATAATGGGGTCTGACAACTGACTTACAATGCATTAACGAAACTCCAGGACAATTGGAGATAGGCAAAGTATACATGGTAACACATAAGACGCAAACAAGTAATAAGAATGCATGACTGTTAAAATATATATACAAATGTAGTAACAAACATACATATAGCAAACACACACATTAACCCCCAGGAGAAAACTTGGGGATTATTGGTTAAAATATGGAAAATTTTTTAAAAATTTGTAATATTTGTACATTTAAACTCTCCTTCACCCAAGGATACTTTGTACCAAGTTTGATAAAAATTGGCCCATTGGTTCTTGAGAAGAAGTCGAAAATGTGAAAAGTTTACCGACGGATCAGGCAGCTAGGCAGACGGACGGACGAACGACGGACAAAATGTGATCAGAAAAGCTCACATGAGCCTTCGGCTCAGGTGAGCTAAAAAAGGCTTTAAAAAATCCATTTTCCAATAACAAATCTTTTATGTTTTTTCAGTTTAAAAATTTCTCTATGCCACATACCACATTAAGTGTATATATTTTATCACTTCTGAAATAGAGCTTTTTTCACAACAAAGCAGTATTTCATCATAAAGAACCCCAGACCTCCATGTTTTGACAATGGCCTTCATGTCGTGTAGACTAGAGCTGCGGGTGATGTTGGCAGGCAGGAGACCCTGGTTTATCTGGGCGGCCTCCTGTAGCTCCATAATCTGCTGAGCTGCCTGGAGGAGGGGGACATGGATGTGGGACACGATGGAGGGCAGGCGGGGCCACTCCTTGATGGCAAGATTACTGGACACCTCCACCAATCACTCAATCTACAATATATCACAGCATATTACACAAAAAACAAAAACAATATAGGTATTGGAATAGTAAAATTGAATTGATAATTAAATTATTTATGCAGCACTAAGAAAAAGAAATCAACATGAAAGCCTTCAGTTGAAAAATTAAATACTGCATCAATGTGTTGGAAATAATACGAACTTTGATATGACTGCATAAATGTTAGAACTTCAAAAATCAATTGTGTATCATGATCATTCCATGCAACTCTCAATGGCATTTAAAAGAAAAAATACTAGAAATATGTCCATACAGGGCTCGACATTAACGCTTGTCCGCTTGTCCGGTACCAATGAAAAAAAATTACGGACAAGTAAATATTGCTTGGCACTTGTCCGATTGGACAAGTGATTTTTTTTATGTAAATATTCTTCAATTAGTAATAAAAATAATAAAAAAAAACAATAATTAAAAAGTTTATCGAATAAAACGGAAGCAGTACATAAATACGAATTTCGATCCCGATATTATTGGCTATGTAAGTTCACATTTGATTGGGATCGATGTTCACTATTTGCAGCCATACTATTGCATGGCGTGGATCTTGCGACGTTCGAGGGTTTGGAATATATTTAATTGATATTACAGATTCACTTGCGACAGGACAGGAAGTCTAGATAAAATATTTTTTTATATGTGTTGTCTTATTTATCAAAACAAGTCAACACTAATATATCAAGGCTGAAGCATGTTTTAATTTAAGACTAAGTAAGCGTTTTCAAGTTGACAGAATAAGATGTTCATTAAAAAATTTTTCGGACAAGTGAAGTTGAAGTTCGGACAAGTAAATATATTGGTCACTTGTCCGAATGGACAAGTAGAAAAAAAAATTAATGTCGAGCCCTGCCATAGGACATAAATACCCGCCGAGGATAGATTAGTAAAGCAACATGAAAATTTGTATGTGTATAAAATTTGATCAGCACATCTTGAATAGTGATGCAGCTGAATTGCTTGTTTGGAAAATATAGGTTAGATCCAGCATCCGAAGCAAGTCTGGTAGTGTCCATCCCTAGATGCAACATCCATGCAAGTTTGGTTCAGGTAGGGCTTATAGTTACTTGGGAATGAAAATATAGGTCAGATCCAGCATCCGAAGCAAGTCTGGTAGTGTCCATACCTTGATGCATCATCCATGCAAGTTTGGTTCGGGCAGGACTTGTAGTTACTTGGGAATGAAAATATAGGTCAGATCCAGCATCCGAAGCAAGTCTGGTAGTGTCCATCCCTAGATGCATCATCCATGTAAGTTTGGTTCGGGCAGGACTTGTAGTTACTCGGGAATGAAATATAGGTCAGACCTAGCATTCGAAGCAAGTCTGGTAGTGTCTATCCCTAGATGCATCATCCATGCAAGTTTGGTTCAGGTAGGGCTTATAGTTACTTGGGAATGAAAATAAAGGTCAGATCCAGCATCCGAAGCAAGTCTGGTAGTGTCCATCCCTAGATGCATCATCCATGCAAGTTTGGTCCAAGTTGGGTTTATAATTCCTTAGGAATGGACCTGCTCCAAAAACTTAAATATGGTCACTCATCTAGAAAATGTAGGTCAGATCCAGCATCCGAAGCAAGTCTGGTAGTGTTCATCCCTAGATGCATCATCCATGCAAGTTTGTATCAACATGTGAAGTTTGATAAATCCATCTTGAATGGTATGTTTAAAACTGAGCTTAACACTAATTTAACAAAAGTGAGGTCAAGGTCAAAGGAAAGATCAAGGTAAAAAAATGTTGATGCAGTTGCATAGCTCTCATAAATACCTATCAGCATATGAAGTTTGATGAAAATATCTTGGATGGTTTCTATGAAACTTAGCTTTGAGCAGAGCTAAACGCAAAGTGTGACGGAAGGACAGAAGGACAGAGGGATGGAAAGACGGAAGGACGGAAGACAGACATGACAAACACTATATGCCCCGGCCATATTCATGGCGGGGCATAAAAATGACAAGGCAATGTTTCATGAAAGATAAGAGAGGTTAATAATCTGTAAGTCCCAATATTCTACAAGATCAAACATTACCATGGTAACCATGTTGAGATGATGTTCGTCAGGGTGACAGATGGCGATATAACCTCTGTACAGATTGACTTTCCAAGCCATTTCTTTAGGACAGCTCAACTCCACCTAGGCACATCAAAAAAAGGACAATCTAATAATTTAGCCAATAAAAATAATACTGCTTCATTGCAGTAAAAGGTTAAGCTTCTTTTAGAACTTCAATATAGCAAATTGGAAAAAGTTTTCTTTCCAAATTGCTGTCATGGCTATTTTTGAAAGATAATTATATTCAGGATTTTCAGATTTTTTTCCCCTTCATATTTAATTGTTAATTTTATTGTTTGTTTTTTCCCACCTCTATCATGTCTAGATTCAGATTCATAATATCTAAAGGTCTAGATAAAGGGAGACAACTCATAATACAGAAATAACACAGAACAGTGAGACATCAAAATTCAGTACCTGTGTGAGGGCATCCTTCCTGACTGACCAGTTAGGGACCCTCCAGGCACTCTCTAGGACCAGGTGGGGGTTGGTGTTCCCTTTAGACGTGGCATACTCCAGCAGTAAGTCCCACTGGTTCAACTCCTTACAGCACCTACAAGTAAAAAATTAATGAGAACAAGTAGCATACTGAACACTGTACACCAAATTTTATTCGCAACGACTTGATTTCGCACTTTACAAGGGGTAAACTAGTCAGCCACAATTAATCTTTGCGATCAAGTCTTTTTTTTATCTGTTGTTAATAGACACAGAGACTTTAAGGATCTGAACACATCGAGAAACATTCACAATAAGTCTTGCAGGAAACTCAAAAAAAATTTTCACACATCAATTAAAGTTGGTTAACAGGGTTATTTCAGACTTGCAAACAATTTACTTACAGGTACACACAAGGACAAATTTTCTTTAAGTAATAGAGTTTCTTCTCTTTTACCAAGGACCAACCTAGGGGGCGACTGAGGCCAAATAGTCGCTTTTGGGCTCAAAACTTCGCCGTACTTTATCTTGAAAGCGAAGTTTAAGTCGCCTTCACATTTGCAACCCTTTAATTAAAAATCATTAAAAATATATTCAGAAACCTGGTAGAATCGTCAGTAGTTGATAAATCTTGTTTTATTACTGCAGCTGAAATTAATCCTAACAGAAGGAAACTTGCACCCGTTTTGCTGCTAATGACCAAAGCATCGAATACTCTGTTGGAACTCCTCTAGATTTTACACTTCCGGTATGAAAAAGTCTAATTGTTACAAGTTATGCACGACCAGACGCAAAACAGCTGGTCAGCTATCGATGTCATGCCAAAGATGTTGAAGATGATTTTAGATCTTTTTATTGCCAAATAATTAATTCATGCTGTGAATACAGACAAATTTTACTGTTAATTTGTGGAGTTATTGACCATTTAAGAAATTACATGTCTGATATCATATGGAGTTATCAAAACTTTTTCAGAAATAAAAACACACATTTTGTAGAGAAAGTAACAGAATTATCACTTTGCAATGAGCATAAAAAATTTAAAATGAAAAGATAGAATTTAAAGTTATTTGTGCATATTATGAAAGAAATGAAAAAAAATCTTTTTGTTTTTCTTTTCTTTTTTTTTTTTTGACCAAGATGTCTCCCTAAATTTCAAAACTTCTCCCTAAATTTCTCTGAGGGAGAAGTGAAGTCTCCCTAAATTTTGGGTCTAGATTGGTCCCTGTTTTACTGTAAAATACAATATAACATAGTGCTGCATCCTTATTTAATTATTTTTCATTACTCAGTTTTTAATTACCTGATCCAGTGGTCCTCCCACAATTTGTACTCGGGTAAAACCGAGGGCTGGTTGTGTTGTGTTCCTGTCGGGCCTTTGTCATACACTGAAATAACACAATAACGAAAACTCATTCACAGAATCTTTTAAGTTCAGACTTCTCTACTTAGTAAAGAAATTTTTCATGATCACAGACCATTTAGTTGTAAGATTACCTGTTCATAAGCACTCTGTGCCTGTTCAAAGAAGCGGTGCTGTTCGTAGGCTATGGCAGTGTTGGATTCTGGGAACTTGGAGCGTTTCTGCCAGAGTCCAGTCCACATGTCTGATTCCTTTAGCAAGGAGTAGAGCTCACACAGGCAGTCCAACGTCTCCTAATGTAAAAATAGCGGGAGAGGGTTAGATTTATAGCAGAATTGTTTTAAGCATCATCAATTATTTTTAAGCAGTGCAGAGGTTACAATTTTACAGTAAAGAAATTTTTTGAACTTCCAGTGACCTGGCATCTGGAAATTGCAATCATTAGTCGGCAGTAAACAATGCACGCATTAAAAGCTGTTCAGGGAACTCAACCTTTTACAAATTAAGATAAAAAAAATATGAAGAAAGCCTTTAATATACCATAGATACATGTAAATTTTAATATGAAGGTTAAGTAACACTCACCTGTTGCAATGACTGGACTGGCTCAAACTCGTACTCGCTGCCTGGACGATTCTTCAGAGCCTGCTGAGCATTGTTCTCAAATGCGAGTTGTTCAAGCAGTAGACAGGCTCGATGCCAGAGGTTGTGTGTCTTACCCAGATACTGAAGGAAAAAATGAACTACATGTATTTCAAAATTTGGGCTTCTATGGCTTCACTTTAACAACAAGAAATAGTAGAGATTAGGAGCATTTCAAAGGGCCCCACTTTTAGCAAAGATGAATGACAGCCTTGACCATTAAGCTAGGAAAATGCATGATTTAATGTAACTGCATACCCTCTACCAAAGGGCAATCTATGTGTCAAGTTTGATAGGGCATCCTCAGAGCCTGGCCCTTACAAATATTTATCCTGCCTCTGATAAAAATCGTGAAATTTCATTGGCCGAGAGCAATACTGCATGAAACGATGTTATGCTGTCTACCCACCTCACATTGCTAATGCGCCTCCTCCACGTGACCTACCCACCATATATTAATAATTTACAAACCACACATCATCAATATACAGCTTTCACGTGACCCGCACAGAGCTTCATAACTGACGTCACAATGCGTCTGTCGACAACGTACAATGGATGAAGAACGTCTTGCTTGGACGTTCAGTGAAAGCAGTTTATTGATACTATCAATATTTAATCTTATAGTGAACAATCGGCAGGATAAATTCGTTATGTAGACACTTAGAGGGGTAATACGGAAATATGTGGGGTCCTTGAAAAAATGCATATTGGGCTCTGCTTACGCCTCGCCCAATATGGATTTTTTCAAGGACCCCACATATTTCTGTATTACCCCTCTAAGTGTCTACATAACTAATAGTACATAACATGGTTTAATAGATACACTACCTTTAAAAAGTTTTTAAAATTTTCAACAAAACCTGGGCTACTTCAAACAAATGTGTACCATGCAAATTATCTAACTCACCTTGAGTACGGCAGGTCTGATCTGTACGGGGAGCACCACAGGAGACAGCCCCTCCAGGAAAGTGTGTATGGAGCTGGGGTGGCAGTCCTTCTGCATTACGTGGCTACCACTGCACATAAAGGGACTCAGCTCCCCAGATATCATCTGTATGAAGAGAAACAAACATAAACATAACATGGAAAATGGGATTTTAAACTCAGTATATGTGAGGACTAAGAATTCTAAAATCCTTCAAACCCCCAACTCCCTTTTGCCCTTTAGAAAATATTCCTAGAACTAATATTATCTTTTTTCCATACATGAAATAGAAAGAGTATTTTTACCTCTTTTCCTCTGACATTTATTCCAAGAAAATTCATTATAAAGCACCTACCCCTTGCTGTTTCTCGGAGAGGATTTTCCAGATCCTGGGGAAGATATCAATCCATATACTGTGTGTCAGATCTGTTGTACTGTGACAGAGCTGTGACAGGGAGTTCAGGTACGACACCATCTACGAATTAAGATAAGACATGGAAATGCAGACAGGGAGAGTTTATAGTGAAGGAAAATAATGAATACAAGCTAAAATCATGTTAAGTTTGACATTTCAAACAGCTGACTCTTCCATTCATCTTTTTCATCCAATGATTAAACTTGATAATCTCTATTGCTCTAATGAACCTAATTAAAAGTTCTAATTTTAAAGAAAGAACATCCTCTGACATTAACAACAGTGATACCTTGACCTGTCTCTGGTTGTTATTTATAGCCTACCTTGACCTCTCGGCAGCCCTCTAAGAACTTGGCCTGTATGTTGATGTTATTTATAGCCTACCTTGACCTCTCGGCAGTCCTCTAAGAACTTGGCCTGTCTCTTGCTGTTATTTATAGCCTACCTTGACCTCTCGGCAGCCCTCTAAGAACTTGGCCTGTCTCTTGCTGTTCTTTATAGCCTACCTTGACCTCGCCGCAGCCCTCTAAGAACTTGGCCTGTCTCTTGCTGTTCTTTATAGCCTACCTTGACCTCCCTGCAGCCCTCTAAGAACTTGGCCTGTCTCTGCAGTTGTGTGTTGATGCTTTGTTTGGTCTTTCTTGGGAGGTTCTTAGAGGAGGTGTTGTCATCTGAAGACACGCCCCCTAACTCAATGTCTATTTCCTCCTGTAATATATAACTAACATAAACAAACAGAAGACACGCCCCCTAACTCCATGTCTATCTCCTCCTGTAATATATAACTAACATAAACAAACAGAAGACACGCCCCGTAACTCCATGTCTATCTCCTCCTGTAATATATAACTAACATTAACAAACAGAAGACACGCCCCCTAACTCCATGTCTATCTCCTCCTGTAATATATAACTAAGTTACATAAACAAACAGAAGACACGCCCCCTAACTCCATGTCTATCTCCTCCTGTAATATATAACTAACATAAACAAACAGAAGACACGCCCCCTAACTCCATGTCTATCTCCTCCTGTAATATATAACTAACATAAACAAACAGAAGACACGCCCCCTAACTCCATGTCTATCTCCTCCTGTAATATATAACTAACATAAACAAACAGAAGACACGCCCCCTAACTCCATGTCTATCTCCTCCTGTAATATATAACTAACATAAACAAACAGAAGACACGCCCCCTAACTCCATGTCTATCTCCTCCTGTAATATATAACTAACATAAACAAACAGAAGACACGCCCCCTAACTCCATGTCTATCTCCTCCTGTAATATATAACTAACATAAACAAACAGAAGACACGCCCCCTAACTCCATGTCTATCTCCTCCTGTAATATATAACTAACATAAACAAACAGAAGACACGCCCCCTAACTCCATGTCTATCTCCTCCTGTAATATATAACTAACATAAACAAACAGAAGACACGCCCCCTAACTCCATGTCTATCTCCTCCTGTAATATATAACTAACATAAACAAACAGAAGACACGCCCCCTAACTCCATGTCTATCTCCTCCTGTAATATATAACTAACATAAACAAACAGAAGACACGCCCCCTAACTCCATGTCTATCTCCTCCTGTAATATATAACTAACATAAACAAACAGAAGACACGCCCCCTAACTCCATGTCTATCTCCTCCTGTAATATATAACTAACATAAACAAACAGAAGACACGCCCCCTAACTCCATGTCTATCTCCTCCTGTAATATATAACTAACATAAACAAACAGAAGACACGCCCCCTAACTCCATGTCTATCTCCTCCTGTAATATATAACTAACATAAACAAACAGAAGACACGCCCCCTAACTCCATGTCTATCTCCTCCTGTAATATATAACTAACATAAACAAACAGAAGACACGCCCCCTAACTCCATGTCTATCTCCTCCTGTAATATATAACTAACATAAACAAACAGAAGACACGCCCCCTAACTCCATGTCTATCTCCTCCTGTAATATATAACTAACATAAACAAACAGAAGACACGCCCCCTAACTCCATGTCTATCTCCTCCTGTAATATATAACTAACATAAACAAACAGAAGACACGCCCCCTAACTCCATGTCTATCTCCTCCTGTAATATATAACTAACATAAACAAACAGAAGACACGCCCCCTAACTCCATGTCTATCTCCTCCTGTAATATATAACTAACATAAACAAACAGAAGACACGCCCCCTAACTCCATGTCTATCTCCTCCTGTAATATATAACTAACATAAACAAACAGAAGACACGCCCCCTAACTCCATGTCTATCTCCTCCTGTAATATATAACTAACATAAACAAACAGAAGACACGCCCCCTAACTCCATGTCTATCTCCTCCTGTAATATATAACTAACATAAACAAACAGAAGACACGCCCCCTAACTCCATGTCTATCTCCTCCTGTAATATATAACTAACATAAACAAACAGAAGACACGCCCCCTAACTCCATGTCTATCTCCTCCTGTAATATATAACTAACATAAACAAACAGAAGACACGCCCCCTAACTCCATGTCTATCTCCTCCTGTAATATATAACTAACATAAACAAACAGAAGACACGCCCCCTAACTCCATGTCTATCTCCTCCTGTAATATATAACTAACATAAACAAACAGAAGACACGCCCCCTAACTCCATGTCTATCTCCTCCTGTAATATATAACTAACATAAACAAACAGAAGACACGCCCCCTAACTCCATGTCTATCTCCTCCTGTAATATATAACTAACATAAACAAACAGAAGACACGCCCCCTAACTCCATGTCTATCTCCTCCTGTAATATATAACTAACATAAACAAACAGAAGACACGCCCCCTAACTCCATGTCTATCTCCTCCTGTAATATATAACTAACATAAACAAACAGAAGACACGCCCCCTAACTCCATGTCTATCTCCTCCTGTAATATATAACTAACATAAACAAACAGAAGACACGCCCCCTAACTCCATGTCTATCTCCTCCTGTAATATATAACTAACATAAACAAACAGAAGACACGCCCCCTAACTCCATGTCTATCTCCTCCTGTAATATATAACTAACATAAACAAACAGAAGACACGCCCCCTAACTCCATGTCTATCTCCTCCTGTAATATATAACTAACATAAACAAACAGAAGACACGCCCCCTAACTCCATGTCTATCTCCTCCTGTAATATATAACTAACATAAACAAACAGAAGACACGCCCCCTAACTCCATGTCTATCTCCTCCTGTAATATATAACTAACATAAACAAACAGAAGACACGCCCCCTAACTCCATGTCTATCTCCTCCTGTAATATATAACTAACATAAACAAACAGAAGACACGCCCCCTAACTCCATGTCTATCTCCTCCTGTAATATATAACTAACATAAACAAACAGAAGACACGCCCCCTAACTCCATGTCTATCTCCTCCTGTAATATATAACTAACATAAACAAACAGAAGACACGCCCCCTAACTCCATGTCTATCTCCTCCTGTAATATATAACTAACATAAACAAACAGAAGACACGCCCCCTAACTCCATGTCTATCTCCTCCTGTAATATATAACTAACATAAACAAACAGAAGACACGCCCCCTAACTCCATGTCTATCTCCTCCTGTAATATATAACTAACATAAACAAACAGAAGACACGCCCCCTAACTCCATGTCTATCTCCTCCTGTAATATATAACTAACATAAACAAACAGAAGACACGCCCCCTAACTCCATGTCTATCTCCTCCTGTAATATATAACTAACATAAACAAACAGAAGACACGCCCCCTAACTCCATGTCTATCTCCTCCTGTAATATATAACTAACATAAACAAACAGAAGACACGCCCCCTAACTCCATGTCTATCTCCTCCTGTAATATATAACTAACATAAACAAACAGAAGACACGCCCCCTAACTCCATGTCTATCTCCTCCTGTAATATATAACTAACATAAACAAACAGAAGACACGCCCCCTAACTCCATGTCTATCTCCTCCTGTAATATATAACTAACATAAACAAACAGAAGACACGCCCCCTAACTCCATGTCTATCTCCTCCTGTAATATATAACTAACATAAACAAACAGAAGACACGCCCCCTAACTCCATGTCTATCTCCTCCTGTAATATATAACTAACATAAACAAACAGAAGACACGCCCCCTAACTCCATGTCTATCTCCTCCTGTAATATATAACTAACATAAACAAACAGAAGACACGCCCCCTAACTCCATGTCTATCTCCTCCTGTAATATATAACTAACATAAACAAACAGAAGACACGCCCCCTAACTCCATGTCTATCTCCTCCTGTAATATATAACTAACATAAACAAACAGAAGACACGCCCCCTAACTCCATGTCTATCTCCTCCTGTAATATATAACTAACATAAACAAACAGAAGACACGCCCCCTAACTCCATGTCTATCTCCTCCTGTAATATATAACTAACATAAACAAACAGAAGACACGCCCCCTAACTCCATGTCTATCTCCTCCTGTAATATATAACTAACATAAACAAACAGAAGACACGCCCCCTAACTCCATGTCTATCTCCTCCTGTAATATATAACTAACATAAACAAACAGAAGACACGCCCCCTAACTCCATGTCTATCTCCTCCTGTAATATATAACTAACATAAACAAACAGAAGACACGCCCCCTAACTCCATGTCTATCTCCTCCTGTAATATATAACTAACATAAACAAACAGAAGACACGCCCCCTAACTCCATGTCTATCTCCTCCTGTAATATATAACTAACATAAACAAACAGAAGACACGCCCCCTAACTCCATGTCTATCTCCTCCTGTAATATATAACTAACATAAACAAACAGAAGACACGCCCCCTAACTCCATGTCTATCTCCTCCTGTAATATATAACTAACATAAACAAACAGAAGACACGCCCCCTAACTCCATGTCTATCTCCTCCTGTAATATATAACTAACATAAACAAACAGAAGACACGCCCCCTAACTCCATGTCTATCTCCTCCTGTAATATATAACTAACATAAACAAACAGAAGACACGCCCCCTAACTCCATGTCTATCTCCTCCTGTAATATATAACTAACATAAACAAACAGAAGACACGCCCCCTAACTCCATGTCTATCTCCTCCTGTAATATATAACTAACATAAACAAACAGAAGACACGCCCCCTAACTCCATGTCTATCTCCTCCTGTAATATATAACTAACATAAACAAACAGAAGACACGCCCCCTAACTCCATGTCTATCTCCTCCTGTAATATATAACTAACATAAACAAACAGAAGACACGCCCCCTAACTCCATGTCTATCTCCTCCTGTAATATATAACTAACATAAACAAACAGAAGACACGCCCCCTAACTCCATGTCTATCTCCTCCTGTAATATATAACTAACATAAACAAACAGAAGACACGCCCCCTAACTCCATGTCTATCTCCTCCTGTAATATATAACTAACATAAACAAACAGAAGACACGCCCCCTAACTCCATGTCTATCTCCTCCTGTAATATATAACTAACATAAACAAACAGAAGACACGCCCCCTAACTCCATGTCTATCTCCTCCTGTAATATATAACTAACATAAACAAACAGAAGACACGCCCCCTAACTCCATGTCTATCTCCTCCTGTAATATATAACTAACATAAACAAACAGAAGACACGCCCCCTAACTCCATGTCTATCTCCTCCTGTAATATATAACTAACATAAACAAACAGAAGACACGCCCCCTAACTCCATGTCTATCTCCTCCTGTAATATATAACTAACATAAACAAACAGAAGACACGCCCCCTAACTCCATGTCTATCTCCTCCTGTAATATATAACTAACATAAACAAACAGAAGACACGCCCCCTAACTCCATGTCTATCTCCTCCTGTAATATATAACTAACATAAACAAACAGAAGACACGCCCCCTAACTCCATGTCTATCTCCTCCTGTAATATATAACTAACATAAACAAACAGAAGACACGCCCCCTAACTCCATGTCTATCTCCTCCTGTAATATATAACTAACATAAACAAACAGAAGACACGCCCCCTAACTCCATGTCTATCTCCTCCTGTAATATATAACTAACATAAACAAACAGAAGACACGCCCCCTAACTCCATGTCTATCTCCTCCTGTAATATATAACTAACATAAACAAACAGAAGACACGCCCCCTAACTCCATGTCTATCTCCTCCTGTAATATATAACTAACATAAACAAACAGAAGACACGCCCCCTAACTCCATGTCTATCTCCTCCTGTAATATATAACTAACATAAACAAACAGAAGACACGCCCCCTAACTCCATGTCTATCTCCTCCTGTAATATATAACTAACATAAACAAACAGAAGACACACCCCCTAACTCCATGTCTATCTCCTCCTGTATGGGATAAGATTACTGTAGACATACTTTTTTCCACAGGGTCATATTTCCACGTAATCTCAATTTCTGTTTAATACGCGGGTAGAAAACTATGCGGATTTCTTAGACTGTCACTAAATGCCTTACATTTACATTAAGTACGCTTGAACAAATTTCCGCGGAAAATTTGTGACCGCGTATGTATATAAACAAAACATACATATACAGCTGAATAAAGGGATCATTCTTTCAATGCAAACAATTTGTGAAAAAATTATCCCCATTCAAATAATTGGAATTTTTTCAAGTCC
Source organism: Saccostrea glomerata (assembly GCA_003671525.1). NCBI lineage: Eukaryota > Metazoa > Mollusca > Bivalvia > Ostreida > Ostreidae > Saccostrea > Saccostrea glomerata. Next base: position 447,588 of record PRKT01000428.1, read on the forward strand.
AAAGGGCAGAAGCATAACCCTGTCAAAAATAGCTTGATCTTTTCAAAACCAGAACTAGCAATTGTCCTAGACATTCATATGACAAATATGTATACCAAATTACATTTCACTTTGTGCACGAGTTGTGAAGAAAATGAATGTAACCTTGGTGGACCCTAATTAAGGCAGCAAAGCAATATGCCCTCCTTCTTCAGAGGGGGCATGATAAGAAAAAAATTCCAATCATCAATGAAAATTGTTTAAAAGATATAACAAAGAAAAATGTTAAAATACATGTACAGCAAAACTTGTTTAGTACGAACACGGATATTGCGAATTTACGGTTATAACGAAGTCATCTTAAATCCCCAGCTGTATAAATTTAATGACTTTCTTATACGGTTATAACGAATTACGGTTATAGCGAAGTAATTTCATAGGTCCCTGTGACTTCGTTATAACCGAGTTTTACTGTACATATTATTTGAAATATAACTAATTATTTCAATAACCTTGCTAATATGTTCACAGTATTAAAGATATAGCAATGGTATGCCAGTGTGTAAAATTACTAAAGAATTTTTTGCTGTATAAATTTTTTGATTTGTGACTTTTTACCTCCTCTTTGTTGGAGTCTACAGATTCCACGTCCATGGATTTCTCCTTCATCTTCATGATGCTGGCGAAGGCCGCCCTCTCCTGACTGTCGGCGAGGTTAACAATGCTGCTGGCCGAGGGCAGGAGGTTCATAGGAGAGGAGCTCTGTATAGTGTGGCCCGTCATAGCCACCGACAGGATCAACTGTAACACAGAAAGTAGGTCAGGTCAATAAAATATAGGTCACAGGTTAAAAATGTGTCATAGCCACCGACAGGATCAACTGTAACGCAGAATGTAGGTCAGGTCATAAAATATAGGTCACAGGTGAAAAATGTGTCATAGCCATCGACAGGATCAACTGTAACACAGAATGTAGGTCAGGTCAATAAAATATAGGTCATGGGTGAAAATGTGTTATAGCCACCAACAGGATCAACTGTAACACAGAATGTAGGTCAGGTCAATAAAATATAGGTCACAAGTGAAAAATGTGTCATAGCCATCAACAGGATCAACTGTAACACAGAATGTAGGTCAGGTCAATAAAATATAGGTCACAGGTGAAAAATGTGTCATAGCCATCGACAGGATCAACTGTAACGCAGAATGCAGGTCAGGTCAATAAAATATAGGTCACAGGTGAAAAATGTGTCATAGCCATCGACAGGATCAACTGTAACACAGAATGTAGGTCAGGTCAATAAAATATAGGTCACAGGTGAATAATAATAATCAGTGATAGCCACAGAAAGGATCAGCTGTAAAGTAGGTCACAAGTAATGCAGGTCAAACCCGTGAAAAAATGTCAAATTAAAAAAGTAGGTTAGATCTGTAAAAGTAAGTTTTAGCTTTAGTCACAATATAACAATAAGTTCAGATAGACAATGTACAACTGCACACAATCTTTAAATGTTATGGTTAATCTTTAAAACTTGGTGCTTGCATAGTTTACAATACAAGACATGCTTTATTAATTACAGTACAAGCCGTTTATTATCATAGCTTATTTGTCAGGCCAAAACTTTATAATAACCGACTATGATTATAACCATAGACAGCTGAAATTCATCTCCGAGGTCTGACATGAACATGACTTGATCAATAACATGCCTGCCGTTTTTACACTATATTAAATAAGTATTATAGTATTAATTTCATATTTTTAGGTTTATTTTGAAAAACAAGTTAGCTAACATATCATTTAACTTTTTTTACTTACTGTTTCAACATTTTGTTTAAATAAATTCACTTTCCTAAAGCTTAATAATCTCCGAACTCAATCTTCTAGATGTCTTGCCATCCATCTTGTTAACTTTCATTTTGATCTACTTTCGTTTTTAGGTTCTATGATCAATTCAATCTATTAATAATTCGTTTGTTTTTTTTACGTTGCAGTTTTAATGAAACACAAAACAAAAAGAGAAAATATCTATAAAGAGCATATGAAAACGTACAAACGAAAAAAAACATTTAGTTACAAAAATGTTAGTTCAACATTTCAGCATAACACAACTTGCTTACCAACTACACAATATTTACGGTATCAAAATTATGCTACAACATAACAGAACATGAATTAAAATTGTTTAATTCTTTCTCATTCTTTTTCAACCTTCAAGCTATTAAGTGTCAGGGAAAATTCATCTAAAACACAAGCCCAATTATTTTCTTTCTTGCACCCAAGCGCTAATTACACTTAATGGTGCCGTTTAATTGAAATTAAATTAATTGATACACTGATGTAAATCAAAGCCGCTTGGACAGGCTGGTTAAAAAGTTAATTTCACATCACTTCTGAATAAATTGGACAATTTATAAATGTGATTAATTATGACCATTGATCAGGCAACAAGCGTAAGATAGCTTGGGTAAATTGACACTTAATTTAGATTCAACACATTTTGGTAAAACACATTTATTATCGATGTACAATTAAACAATTAAACAAAAGAAGAAAATAAGATTGAGGATGGCTTCCTGTTGTTGTGTAATGTACTTCCAGTCATCGCTCAGGTAAATGCGCTGGAGTGTGACTAATCCCCCTCAGTCAAGCCATTGTGTATAGATAAGCGACAGTGCATGGGCCACAGGTGTTGACGGGTGTTATCTTTTGTTTTGTTAATTGTCTCCAGAGTGAAAAAGGTGTGAAAAAAATATTACGGACGAAATTTTTCTATGATAGTAACCGAAGTACACACTTTTACCTATGATAATACCGTAAGAAATTAACATTGAATTATTAAGAAATGGTTTTGTGTTTTAAATATCTATGATAAAAAACGGCCTATGATATAAAACAGGTATTAAATTAAACGGCTTGTACTGTAATTACAATTATATAGAACAGTTTGTTTACCTCTAGACACTGTTTGATCCAGAAATGTCCTCCCATGGACTCCCAGTTCTGTGAACACGTGATGTATAGCAAGCAATCAAAAATCCTCTTAGGTATACTGTTATTAAACACCTACAAAATTATCAAGGATTTAGAATAAAGACAAATAAAGATTCTTTTTCATGAATGAAAAAAAATTTATGAGTAAAATATTAAGCTAAGTACTTGTACAGTAAAACTAACATATAAAAGGACTCACTTACATGTAAAATGAAATTTTGAATACGCAGCTAGGATAAGGCTGTCCGTAAAATATCAATCTGTTCAGCCTGTACTAACTTCACTGAACTACCAAGATATGACGTCATAATAGAATATGACGTCAAGTCACTGCATACTGGAGCTGACATTAACGGGGAAAATGTCATAATTTGTACATGGTATGTAGATTTATTTTGGGGCCTTGTTGTTAATTTCAAGTGTTAGAATTGTTTTTTAAACTCCAATGTGCTGTTATAAAGTTGAACATTTGTAATTTAAATATCCCTATTCCTTTCGTTTTCCAATATGCACATATTCAAACATTATAGAAAAATTATGTGTGAAACCCTCCCCTCACACGTCCCAGGACAGAGTCAGAATTTATGTGTAACAGGAAAGGAGAAAATGTATGGCTGGACCGGGAATCGAACCCGGGACCCCTGTATCACTAGTCAGGTGCTCTACCAACTGAGCTATCCAGGCCGATATCCTCGACCCAAACCATTACATTCCTCCCTCCTTAAATGGTCTTCGCCCTCGAAGACACAACTCAAGTTCTTATTGCCCCTGGCAGGACTTTCACCTGCAATTCCAGGGGTGGTCAACGGCACCAAATCTGTAACAGGAAAGGAGAAAATGTATGGCTGGACCAGGAATCGAACCCGGGACCCCTGTATCTCTAGTCAGGTGCTCTACCAACTGAGCTATCCAGGCCAATATCCACGGCCTAAAACCATTACATATGAATCCTGTTTATATTGGACTGGCACAAGTGATAAACAAGGACAAATTGAAGATATACTGTGTGAATCTACAAGAGAAGTATGTCCTCTAACTGAATTTTGCTGGGGGATTGTATGTAGTTTATCCATTTTTGTATAAATAGCGATAAAGAGTGGAAATACCCCTTCTTATGTTGGTAAGTTGAATTTCTCGTAAAATATTTTCTTAAAGAGTAAAAATTAAACCTGCCCCCAGCACTTTCTATATACCAGATATCACGATGAATTGATATATATAACAAACTTTACACAATATTTTTGTTTTGCACTTGTGCCGAAGCGATTTTTGTGTAACATTTAGTAATATCATAAAATCTCCGTCACGTGATCGACACAGTCATGTGACATCACAAAAATGCTTTATTGTAATATCTGATTAAACTTTTATATCAAGTTGACTGCGATTTCAAACAAGGATTACATATTGAAATTAAAATCTAGCTCAAAATGAAATGCATATTTTAAGGCATTTTAAGCCTTCGGACAGCCTTATCATAACTGCGTATAGGAAACTTTTTATGAATTCCTTAGAAGACTCTTCACTATCTATGCCTTTTGTATTGATGCAAACAATCTTCAAACTGATTCTAAGGCAGCAAAATTTTATATCCAGTGACTTCCTTCAAACTGAGTTTGACTGTATGCTATTTTCTAAGTTACCTCTACAATCTTCTGTCTGATGGGAGGCTGATTACATCTCAGTCCAGCTAAAAACACTGGCTCCAGTTTAGAAGTCAGCTCAGTGCCACTCAAGCTTTCATCCCTGAATAAAGTTACCGGGTACATCAAAATCAAATTAAAGAAAATATATTTGCAGTGCATTTAATAATTGTGTTTTTAATATTTAGATGCAAAATTACATCAGTTAATCTTCTGAAAATCAAAAGAGGTATAAAGGTACAAATGATTATCAAAAAGAATATTTAATCTTTCAAAAACAGAAACTCAAGTCCAATAAAATTCACTAAATCTTATGATCAACCCTCCTGAGATTCACCATTGAATTAAGAAATGAATTTAATTTTTGAAGATTCTTGAGTTTATGAACTACGACGCTTCATGCGGGCATATTTCAAGAAGCGCGTTAGTGCTTCATGATAAACATGCAGGTGTGAAGCGTTGTAGTTCATGTACCTCATGAATCTTCAAAAATTAAATTCATTTTTTATATTTACATTATTTTTCTGATGACTTGCCATGGATTTACGTCGTTCAACTGACTGTCATTTTTAAATCAAAACAGTGTGCACTATATTTTTTGACTTTTTGACTTCAAGAGCGGTATTATGACGCAACAATGGAGATATTCGTGCTTATTTGTGGTACATACCTTTTTAGTTCATGAGAAAATATACTGCATTTTATTTTGTAAAGAATCAAAGGGGAAATTTATTGGAAATGTAAATATTTTAAATTAACTACCGTATAAGCAGAATTTTTGGCATTATTTATGAGGGTGCTGAGATCGCTAAAATTGAATATCGCTAAAAATTAATTGCGTTTTATTTGTAATGGCCTCTTTAGTGAGCCTTTTAATAACGCTAAAATTACTTCTTGCTAAAAATTAAATACCCACATTTAAGGACAAATAGCTAAATTTGCATCTCACTAAAATTTCCACTTATACACTATTTTAAAAATATAATGATCCACCCCAGAGATTCCTGGATCTCACCTGTAGATGTAATTGACGAGTTCCAGGAACTGGGCATTGAGTTCCTGTTCCTCAGGGAACCTCTTCGCCAAGTGCTGCATCAGCTTGACCAACAGAATGGCCTTCTCCCTGATGACCGGGGACTGGTTGATGGCTATAGTGGTCTGCAGTAAACAAAATACAGGAACAGAAGGTAACAACTAGCATTTATTTAATGTTAACTGGTTTGATAAATAAGCAATACATTTCAATGGATGACATGTCTCGACATTTTTTTAAGCTTTACAAAAATTCACAATTTTGAATCCAGTCGCATTAAACATTTAAGAATTTCAAGATTATGGTTGACTGGATTTATTAAATAAAGTTTTTAGTCTGTTCTTCCAAATACATTTTTATTTTATTAATGTAGAATTTACTTTGCCTAACCCTTTGAAACATAACAAAAGACATCAATTTCTACTCAAAATAGGAAATGAACTTCCTTGTGAATAAACAAGTATGACAGGCATGTAGATTTTGATTAATTTTCTCTTTAATCATGTTAATGGGTTTGTACATGAACGTGAAATCTAGGTTGAACTAATTACCTTGGTTTTGACCCAGTCCTCCACCATTTTAGTGATGGCTTTCATGACTTTGGGGTCCGTTGTTTTCTCAATCAGTCCCACTAAGATCTGACCAATGAAACTCTTCCTCATCTCAAGGGACATCACTCCATGTTTTTGACCAGATCCAGACTCAAAATCAGCAACTCAATGGCCACTGCAATAAACAGAATACAACCTTAAGTTACAGTATAAAGTCATTTTTTTTCTACAGTATATCTAAATGTATCTTTAACATCTAAAATATACATTGTACATTGCATTTCTCCCTCCCCACCCTAGAATCTCCAATAACTGAGTCTGACCACAAGAATTTCATTTTAGACAACTACACAACCCCCACTCAAATAATTTTATGTGGACCAAAAATATAATGTGAGAAATATTAACTTTTTTTGTTACAGGATTGCATCTTTAGCCATGCAGAACAAGATTTCATATTCCATGTGTGGAAATATCCCCCCCCCCCCCCCCCCAGTGAGGTAACACTCTGAACATTATGTATTATCTTACTAGGACTAGTCTCAGTAGAGGTGGGTTGCAGGTGCTCCCTGGCAATCTTGTGTAGGACCTTCATGAATGTGGTGATGAGTCGGTCTATGTAACACTGGTTGTGTATACAGGCTGCCTTCAGAATCATCAAGGTACTTAACAGTTGTGTGGGGGATCCATTGGTCGACCTGAAATATACAGTGTGTGTTAAAAAGTGAAAGACAAATTTTTGCAACTGAATATTTACTTGCTGACTATTTGAGGGACAAAATTTGCAACATCTTTAATTTGGTTACTGTTGTACATAACTCTTTTGAAATCATTTTTTTGCGGGCAAACAATCTCCCCTAACTAAAAGAAAATCAAAGTTCCTGGGAATAAAATGTGAATTGCAATCACTTAACTACATATAAATGACTTCATTACTTTTAAGATAAACAGGATGAAACCTTCATAAGCATATGGAAAGTGAATTTTCTTGTATGTAGTACTTTGTACATAATCAAATGCATATTGCAGTCAAATCACTGACAGTCGCTTCAACTACTTGACCTACTTTTCATAGTTGGTGAGTCCTTCATACACCACTTTGCTGACACAGGCGTACAGACATTCCAGTTCCTCGTATTTAGATGCCACATTAGAGGTGACCGGCTTGGTGGGGAAAAAACTCATCAGGCGTGACAACAGACCGTGGATGCAACGAATGACATTGGTGTTAGGACAGGTCATGCACGCGGCGATACCCTGCTGGAGGGGCTTAAAACTGGACAGGATTGTGTCCTTTTTCTGTAAAATAAAGATTTATCATTCAGTAAACAAAATAGCATTTTCAACTGTATATCTATTAGACATGCACAAATAAAAGGGAAAACCAGTAATCTAATTATCAGGATCAATAATGTAAAAATTATAACAGTGTAATGATTGAGGAATTAATCTTTTGTACAATGTTTACCATAATTTTTCAAAATATTAATATTCGACCTAGTCTTTCTAAAATGACACTCCATTCATGAAAGTGAGCCTCTTAACTACTCATAGTTTTAATTACTAGAACAACTTGTCATTTCATTATCAATTTCTCCATTTTTCTTAACTTTAATATTTTCATATTTCTCCTTTAAATTCATTTGTACATGATGATACTTTTGTTTCTTCATGCTAAATTCTGCAATATCTTAAAATCATATAAAAAACAAAACCAAAATCAAAATCCTTCTAACCATACACTGGTTAATAGGAAGCTGAGTAGCTCCAGGGCTGTACAGATGTTGTTAAGTTTGGCTGGTGATTCTCCACCATCGTCAGGAGTTTGTCAAACCAGGCCAGCTTCAGCTCCGTATTCTGCCAGAAGTCAGGACGCAGCGCCATCTTCAGAAGAGCCATGCATCGCCGTGACAACAGCTCACCTGAAGATCCAGGGCTCTCATTCACCTGGGCGATAAATAATATACATTTATTGACTGAGTTCGAGGGCAAAATGCGTTTTGTCGGACCCAAGAACCAAACTGTCTGCCTGAGGCCGTTAGGCCGAAGGCAGACAGATTGGTTTGAGGGTCCGATAAAAAGCATTTTTCCCGAGAACTCTGTCAATAAATGTTTTGTTATACCTTTTATTTTTTTTTCTCGACATACATGTATTTTGTACTTGTATTCCGTGATGTACCATCCGGTCTGTCACTGTTTAACACCAGCGAATGAAAATGAGATTAAGCTCCACCCATTCTGTGACGTAAGCGGTCCAACATCTTCCGAGCGGTCCAACATCTCACTCAGCGGTCCAACATCGATTTTTTTATGCCCGCTCAGCAAAACATCAGATATGTTAGACTTTTTTCCGTATAGATTTGTATAGGAACAAATTTCGAAAGGTATAACAATTGATACTACACACAGGTCCCATCACAATAAAGCCATCTTGATATTTTATTCATGATGAGCGAAACTATTCTCTCTTACAGTATCTTCAACATAAAATTCTTTGCATTTAAATTTATTCATAAAAACAATTTTATCCTCTATTTACCTGAGAAGCTATTCTGAGTAAGAAGTTGACCACAGCATCACAGTAATTCTTCTCTATTGATTTACTGCTCTAAGTCACACTCTTATTACTCTGTAAATCCAACTACAAATACTGAAGTCTGGCTAAATATATCTTTATGAATTATTTTTTCCTGATCAGAAATATCATAAAGTACTCTTGAAAAAACATTATAAAGTACTCTTTCTAATACAAAAAATTTTGTGTCTCTTTCAGGACCTATTAATAGACAGTTTATGTATACCTCGCTGGGTGCCCCTGAGGATCGAGTGTCGAGAGCATTTAATTTTATACATACCTCGCTGGGTGCCCCTGAGGATCGAGTGTCGAGATCATGTAATTTTATACATACCTCGCTGGGTGCCCCTGAGGATCGAGTTTCGAGATCGTTTTATTTTATACATACCTCCCTGGGTGCCCCTGAGGATCGAGTGCCCCTGAGGAATGTTGAGATCGTTTGGCCTCCTGGGGTGAGTCCACAGAGAGGGGGGTACCAGGGGCAGGGCGCTTAGTCCCCACATTCTGTTGTGGGGCCTGGGTCAGGTCAGGGGCAGGCTGAAAAATAATCATAAAATAAAATCTTTTACCAAATGCAATTGTGCATACACTGGAGGTGAATCCGAGCCTCTGTAGAGAGTTGACCGTGTGAGGAATCAGATGATGTCTGACTGGGTAATACACCTTAAAGCGTCGCACCACCAGTTGTCTGAAATACAGAGGCAAACATAATGTTCAGGTTAATTTCTTCTTTGTAAATTGACCTGTATGCATAAATTGTTGCAATTAAAACATACCCAAGTATTTTTTCAAGATTATAAACATCTTGTTGAAAGAATACTTTTTTAAAAAAAATAAATTGGGTATGATCCTTTGCAAGTTCCCATGTTTCTACATTACAGAATGTGGACAAGCTGAGCTACTGTGTGTCCCTCCTGACTGTACAATTATCTTCTTGGTCTAGTGGGTCAACATGCCCTAATACAAACATACAGTGAAGATGATTGTATACATGTATGCAAGTATGTTGACATCTGATTCTCTTTTTTGAATTGTGATTCTCTCTTTTTCTTAATGTCTCTTGAAACCTTGGACAAAAATTTAAGATTTAAAACATGGCACAATACATACATTTCCGTCTTCCATACATCCTGGCATGGCGGGTGTGAGGATCTCTAGTGCCTGTCTGACCACAGCCCGGGCTTCTACAGCGTGGGCCTTCAGCAGGCTATGGAACACCTGGAAAACAGAGCACAACAATTTAAACATACTAATTAATTTTTGACCATGCAAGAGAGATTAAAATGTGAGAACTGTAAGCTATCAGACCTGCAGTATGATGCGTTTATGGATGGCTAACTTTGCAATGATGTGGGACAGCAGGAGGTGTCCGTGATATTTAGTGGCGGGGTCCACACAGTTCTTACTCAGCAGACACGGCCAGGCAAATGTCATCAGCTGCCGCAGCTTGTTACCCTGCTTCCTGTCACAGAAAAAAGAAATTCAATGAAGAAAGCAACAAAAAATACTGTGAAAATGTTATTTCTGTTGTGATGATGACCGTCTCTCGTCAAAAGCGGTCCACCAACTATATGTAAATTAATTAACAGCTGCATTCTCACAAAGTGTTGGTGATCTGTTTTATGTCATGCACCCTTCCAATTTTTTTAACTACTAGCAGAAAGCCTTGTACAAGTATATGAAATTTCAGTCATCCATGTACTGTAAATCACTTTTTATTCGCGAGAACTTTATTTTCGCATAATTATGCGAGACAGTGTTCTCGTGAAAATTTAATTCTCGTGTAAATAGCATTTCTTAAGATTATATAGAGCAATAACCACAATTCGTGAAAATTTATTTCGCTTATCAAGAGTTTATGACTATCTCGCGAAAATAAAGTGTCGCGAAAATTTAGTGATCTACAGTATCTAAAATATGTCTAGGTAAACCACAACTTTTAACTTCAAACACGACTACTGTGCAGATATTTGATGGTAGTGTGACTCCATTTGGACATAAATTTAAATGGCAGACAAAAGATTTCTACTCTTCTGCTTCAGGAGACAAATAAAGACCATTTCAAATAGACCTACTTGTTGTTGGCGGGTTTTTTTGCTATACACATAGTTCTCACTTTGGCTTTCAAATCCTGTGTCCATGTTTGATCATGAAAGATGTCCACAAATTTGAAGAAGTCACTTCTCTTCCATTCAGTGGTGTATGTCTGTAAAAATATTAAAATATACTGTTATTAAGGAATTCTGAAACATTTCAACAACAAAAGGGGGATTCAATACTGATAAGGCAGTAAGAAGTTTCCACAACTTGCTGGATTTTGGAAATCTAGTGCTATATAATTTTAAATTGTATAATACAGGTAAGTCTTTCGATATAATACAAGAAGAAATACTCAGATCTATTGTGAGGTAAGAATTCTATCCTCTTAATTTGCCACTTACTGCTGCCACCACATTGTCTAGGAAGTCCTTGACAAACTGGAACTGTATGATGAACCAAGTGGTGAAGCACCGCAGGATGTGGAACAGAAGCTCTATCTCATTGGTGTGGTACCTAATGAAAGTCAGAAATATACCATTAACACAATACAAGAGCTATAGGCTTTATATGTATTCATAACTCATTCTTCTACTTTTCAATTAAAAAAAGGTTATGGCAGGGCGCTTAGTCCCCACATTCTGTTGTGGGGCCTGGGTCAGGTCAGGGGCAGGCTGAAAAATAATCATAAAATAAAATCTTTTACCAAATGCAATTGTACATATGGAGATGGTGATATCATGACAAAGTGTACTCTTTCACATAATGAAAAAATTCTACATTTTGCAAGCTTTTCAATCTTGTCTCAGTGCACCTCATATAATATTTTAATATTTTCAAACTTATTAAATTTACACTCTTATTCAGAATGCTGGTATTATTACTGTAAACCAAGTATTATACGCGTGCGATAAATATCCGCGAGTTCCGCAAGTAATCTCTGCTCGCGGATATTTATCGTCGCGAACCAGTTGTTCATTATATTCCCATATCATGATTTATTTAAGAGTTATTTGCCCGTTTTTCAATACCATCCCGACGGTTAACGTTCAACAAGTAATCAAGGAAGAACTTTACTTTTAGTGTACAAGAAGCAGTTGAAATTTAATTAGGAACATTCAGAAAAAATAAAAACAAATGGCAAATCTAAAACTATTTGTCTAAAAATGATTAAAATGTCAACAATCATTTTAGCTTGTGTTATTATTGTTCATTTATTGTCACAGACGAGTAAGAGATAGCCTGGTTAATTACGGCTAATTATGGCGAAGTCCTGCTCTGTCTCAACCATTTATAACAATTGCCCCTTGGCCGTGTAGATCTTAGAAAGCGTCGATTTAATTACCCAATTAGTATGAGGCACTTTTACAATCGAGTTTAAAATAAATTTTAATCTCCTACATTTCCCCCCGATTTTCGATTGAGCATTGTGAAAATGTGTATGAAGTATTTTCATGGTAAACATTTTACCTACTTTAGGGGCGGATATAAGATTTTAAATGGACGCAATGCACAGAATGTTTTGAATAATGCGTAAGCAGACCTCACGCTACCATTTTACCTAGTTTATGGGCGGGTAAAATTTTTTTATTTGATTCAAAAATACTCGTGGAAATAAATTGTGACCACTCCTTCGCGGAAATAAATCGTCCCAGATAAGTTCTCTGGCGGTCGGTCGCGAATAAAAAATGACGCGTATAATAACTGGTTTACAGTATATTGTATGAGTAAAGGAGAATATCTTAGATCCATCCCCGCACTGACCTCATTGACCTCTTGGTCATCCTTGACCCTCTGAATTTCCCACTTAATGACCACTTCTGCCAAGTCAACTGCCAGCTTCCTGTGTTCTATAGTGGCCTACAAAGAATTTTACAACTTGCAGATACAGAATGATTCAAATGTAAATTTCTATACATTTACTGGAGCAGTGTAAATTCAGATTAGCTGATTGGAGACTGTATACATACACTGGAGGTGAATCCGAGCCTCTGTAGAGAGTTGACCGTGTGAGGAATCAGATGATGTCTGACTGGGTAATACACCTTAAAGCGTCGCACCACCAGTTGTCTGAAATACAGAGGCAAACATAATGTTCAGGTTAATTTCTTCTTTGTAAATTGACCTGTATGCATAAATTGTTGCAATTAAAACATACCCAAGTATTTTTTCAAGATTATAAACATCTTGTTGAAAGAATACTTTTTTAAAAAAAATAAATTGGGTATGATCCTTTGCAAGTTCCCATGTTTCTACATAACAGAATGTGGACAAGCTGAGCTACTGTGTGTCCCTCCTGTACAATTATCTTCTTGGTCTAGTGGGTCAACATGCCCTAATACAAACATACAGTGAAGATGATTGTATACATGTATGCAAGTATGTTGACATCTGATTCTCTTTTTTGAATTGTGATTCTCTCTTTTTCTTAATGTCTCTTGAAACCTTGGACAAAAATTTAAGATTTAAAACATGGCACAATACATACATTTCCGTCTTCCATACATCCTGGCATGGCGGGTGTGAGGATCTCTAGTGCCTGTCTGACCACAGCCCGGGCTTCTACAGCGTGGGCCTTCAGCAGGCTATGGAACACCTGGAAAACAGAGCACAACAATTTAAACATACTAATTAATTTTTGACCATGCAAGAGAGATTAAAATGTGAGAACTGTAAGCTATCAGACCTGCAGTATGATGCGTTTATGGATGGCGAACTTTGCAATGATGTGGGACAGCAGGAGGTGTCCGTGATATTTAGTGGCGGGGTCCACACAGTTCTTACTCAGCAGACACGGCCAGGCAAATGTCATCAGCTGCCGCAGCTTGTTACCCTGCTTCCCGTCACAGAAAAAAGAAATTCAATGAAGAAAGCAACAAAAAATACTGTGAAAATGTTATTTCTGTTGTGATGATGACCGTCAAAAGCAGTCCACCAACTATATGTAAATTAATTAACAGCTGCATTCTCACAAAGTGTTGGTGATCTGTTTTATGTCATGCACCCTTCCAATTTTTTTAACTACTAGCAGAAAGCCTTGTACAAGTATATGAAATTTCAGTCATCCATGTACTGTAAATCACTTTTTATTCGCGAGAACTTTATTTTCGCATAATTATGCGAGACAGTGTTCTCGTGAAAATTTAATTCTCGTGTAAATAGCATTTCTTAAGATTATATAGAGCAATAACCACAATTCGTGAAAATTTATTTCGCTTATCAAGAGTTTATGACTATCTCGCGAAAATAAAGTGTCGCGAAAATTTAGTGATCTACAGTATCTAAAATATGTCTAGGTAAACCACAACTTTTAACTTCAAACACGACTACTGTGCAGATATTTGATGGTAGTGTGACTCCATTTGGACATAAATTTAAATGGCAGACAAAAGATTTCTACTCTTCTGCTTCAGGAGACAAATAAAGACCATTTCAAATAGACCTACTTGTTGTTGGCGGGTTTTTTTGCTATACACATAGTTCTCACTTTGGCTTTCAAATCCTGTGTCCATGTTTGATCATGAAAGATGTCCACAAATTTGAAGAAGTCACTTCTCTTCCATTCAGTGGTGTATGTCTGTAAAAATATTAAAATATACTGTTATTAAGGAATTCTGAAACATTTCAACAACAAAAGGGGGATTCAATACTGATAAGGCAGTAAGAAGTTTCCACAACTTGCTGGATTTTGGAAATCTAGTGCTATATAATTTTAAATTGTATAATACAGGTAAGTCTTTCGATATAATACAAGAAGAAATACTCAGATCTATTGTGAGGTAAGAATTCTATCCTCTTAATTTGCCACTTACTGCTGCCACCACATTGTCTAGGAAGTCCTTGACAAACTGGAACTGTATGATGAACCAAGTGGTGAAGCACCGCAGGATGTGGAACAGAAGCTCTATCTCATTGGTGTGGTACCTAATGAAAGTCAGAAATATACCATTAACACAATACAAGAGCTATAGGCTTTATATGTATTCATAACTCATTCTTCTACTTTTCAATTAAAAAAAGGTTATTAGAACAGATTACTGTATAATTATAGTCATAATTATATGAAAAACTCTCACTTGACATAGTTCAGCAGACACTTCACAAGCAGCGCTGGTTCCTTCCATATCACAAAATCTACTGAGTTCTACAATAACAGGAATCAACTCTGATTAAAACATAACTATGAAATATCAGTAGCATGCCTGAAATTGACATAAAAACTGAAGGATTAAAAAAACAAGAGGCCCATGGGCCGCATCGCTCACCTGAGTAACCTGGGTGATGCAGATCTTTACCAGATTCCCCCTCTTGTTGTACCTATCATGCCCAACAACCCCCTTCCCTTTTTATTTTAAAACTTTAGAATCTATACTACCCAGGATGCTTCCACATAAGTTTCAGCTTTCCTGGCCCAGTGGTTCTTGAGAAGAAAATTTTTAAAGATTTGTTCTATATATTTCTATGTAAAACTTGGATTCCCTATTGTGGCCCCGCCCTACCCCCGGAGGTCATGATTTTAACAATTTAATATCTACACTACCCAAGGATGCTTCCACATAAGTTTCAGCTTTCCAGGCCCAGTGGTTCTTGAGAAGAAGATTAACATAACCATGTGTACATGTATCTGTTACCTATCATGCATAATTGTATGAACAATTGCGTTGAAATTTATATTTATTCATGTATCTCTCGGTCTTGCTGTATATACGGAAGGATAAAATTTTGTTGACGTCCTTTAACACAATTTTTAATCATCAAGTGTTATCCCTTCATTAGAAGATCTAGGGTGGTGTACATTGCAATGCATACAGTGCAGGGAACTAATTTTGTTACATAAACCAGCATCAGGATCGGCATAAGTAGGATCAGGATAGAACTAGCATCAGCATCAGCATTTAAAAAAACAGCATTACTTGGATCAGCATCAGCAAGCAAAGGATAGAACTAGCATTGACCAAAGTGAAAACAGATTAAGGAAAGTCATTTAATACAAATTACAAATAAAAATTACCCCAAAAATTATTTTTAATGGCTTAAAATAGCGATGCTGTTTTTGAATTATCCACTTCCGGCAGGATAATCCTACTTCCGGTAGCATTACTAGCATTGACCTAGTTTCAAACCAGCATCAGGATAAGGATCAAACCAGGATCAGGATAAGGATAACTAGCATCAAAATCAGCAAGCAAAGGAAGCATCAAAATCAGCAAGCATAGGAAGCACCAAAATCAGCATTGATGCTGTAACAAAATTATTTCCCTGCACTGTATACAGGAAAGTCATTCGAGATTTATAGTCAAAAACATTTTACGGCACTTAGTCTTGTTTTTCTTAAATTAAAGACCAATTCTAACCACTTTATTTAAACTTCCTGAAGAATTGTTCATGAAATGAATGCATAACGCCAACAGATGAACAGGCACAGATCCAGAATTTTTTTTCCAAGTGGGGTTGGGGTTGGGGGTTCCAACCAGTCAAAAAAATATATAACCCAGAAGTCTCTTATCATTCAAAAAACAAAAACAAAAAAGCAAAAAAATAATTAAAACCCTAAACTAACTAACAAAGTCGGGGAGCGGCAGCACAGTTAGTGGGAGGTCCTGGGCTGCTTAGTGAGCTGGAGTCCCCACCTGTTATAGATACATGCATGTACATGATGTATGAGGAAACAGATAGATGAAACTTAAATTATATCTATAAGAAGGTTTAAGGTGTCTGTTAAAGCGGCACTGTGACACAAAAAGGGGAAAACTTAACTAATGTAAAATTTCTGCATGACCCTTGTTAATTTTGTTCAATCCCTAAAAGTATTAGGTTTTAGAAAATTACAGGTTTCAAAACCAAAAAATTCAATTTCTAATGAGAAAAATAAAAGGAAAAATAATTTTAGTATGCCCCAGACCGAAAATATTGCTCAATACTTCTTCAACCCAATTTTGCGCGCGCACAGAAAAAATGAATAGGTTTCATAGTTACTATGGTCTTAAGTACTCAGGAATGAATAAAAGTAGACCAAAAATTTAGAGGCAATCTTTTTAAAATGTTGTTAGAACATATTTCTCACCTTTGCATGCTACGTTGAATGTTGTTTACAAGTTTGAGCTAAAAATAAAAGTGGCATGAAAAGCGATGAAACGGTAGATACATGTACAACCTTTGTTTTTCCAGCACTTATCTCTTGCAGTTTTTTTGCAGTTTAATTGTCAAATCTTAGCTATATACTCATAATTTCCTTAAGTTTTTCTCAGTATGCTACAGATATCTTAAAAGAAAGACATGATTTTGACTCATTGTGTCCTTTTAAATAAAATAGATAAATCTAAGCAAACACTGAAGAGAAAGAATATCCTCTGCAAGCTGCCATTCAGACTGTTATAATTCAGACAGTTATAACTGAGTTCTAATGATTTACAGCCTGGTTTAATTATTCAGAACTGTTCCAACCAAAGAGAGGTAACTCTAACATCAATATCTCCTTTCAAACTCAAGGCTCATACATTTGACTGATAGAATTACTTCATGTCCCATTGTGAGTACAAACAAATAAGTAAAAGTTTAATACACTCTTGTAATTTTATTAAATAATCTTTATATATGTGTAACGGGAGAGGAGAAAGATGCAGCGGACCAGACCAGGATTTGAACCGGGGTCCCCTGAATCTCCGTTCAGGTGCTCTACCCACCGAGCTATCTGGCCACCTGTGATCCAACTTATCCGCCCATCTCTTACATTATAAATATTAGTACAGATCATTTTGGTTGCGATACCAACTCAGGGTTGTGCCAGAAGTAGGTGTCTTGTAAAAGTGAATTTTTCTGCTTTCTAAATTTATAGAAAGATGTCACACTGACCTTTGCTCACGACAGCTTCGAGCACACTCCACCACCCTGAGGCTAGGGCACACACCACCACCCTGAGGCTAGAGCACACTCCACCACCCTGAGGCTGGGGCACACACCACCACCCTGAGGCTGGGACACTGGGAGAGGTGTGAGATAGACTCATTATCTCGAGCTACTTCTTGACTCGACTCGACACCAGGTAACCCCGAGTAACATCCCTGGAACCAGTCTCCTTCTGTAAAACATTAAACATGTCAAATTAGTACCGGTCACAGTACCCTAGTGGTCTGTAAAACATTAAACATGTCAAATTAGTACCGGTCACAGTACCCTAGTGGTCTGTACAACATTAAACGTGTCAAATTAGTACCGGTCACAGTACCCTAGTGACCTGTAAAACATTAAACATGTCAAATTAGTACCGGTCACTGTACCCTAGTGGTCTGTAAAACATTAAACATGTCAAATTAGTACTGGTCACAGTACCCTAGTGGTCTGTACAACATTAAACATGTCAAATTAGTACCGGTCACAGTACCCTAGTGGTCTGTAAAACATTAAACATGTCAAACTAGTACCGGTCACAGTACCCTAGTGGTAGAGTGCTTGCTTTGTGATCGGGAGGTCTGGGTTTGATTCTCGTTTGCAAGGCTCAGTCACAAGTTTCTGATCATGGGGTGAGCGCTGGACTGGTGCAAGGTAAAAGGAAAGAAAAATAATATTACAGACCAGACCAGGATTTAAACCAATGCCTCTTACAGAGAGATTCCACTGACTGTGCTATTTGTCCTGAATGGGTTATAGACAAGAATAGATATGGGTTACCCCATATCCAAAGATATTCGACTTTTAGATTTAATATGTTTAACAGTGTTTATAATGACGTTAATAAAAAAAAAACGCACTGTCTAATTATGGAACTGTTGTAAATTTCGTGAGTCCATAGCAAATACGGTCACCCAGTCTCCTAACAAACAGTACACATAGGCCTACATGTACCTGTGTCCGCAAGACCAACATTAGCCTTGGTCTACACACGTGCGATGGAGCTGTCAAACGCATCCAGCAAGCTCGGAGAAACACGTTTTGTTTTGCTGAGAAGTTACGATGGCAGACAAAACTTTTCTTTTCTTAATTAGATCATATGAATACGAATTCTGATTAATAAAAATTATACAATCCCTGTTGAACTATATATAGTTTGTTCTAACATTTGCATCTGCAACAACTTGTGTTTTAAATGGCCGGGTTAGGAAAATCAGGACCGGGTCGGAAAATTCTAAACTGAAAACCTTTTTTGTTTTGAAAATTTCTGAAATATACTACATGTAATGTATTCGTCGCAGAAATTACTTACATTATTCAAGTTCTATATAAAATGGTATGCTGAACTTCAACAAGAACCCGAATCTCCAACCCAGTTCTCATTTTGCCACACATTCCCTACAGTTTACAAAGTGTACACACGAGCAGAATCCGGCCAGGGATGAAAATTCCGTCATTTAATAATACACACACACAGAATGATTAATTTTTTCTTTAAGAAGAAATTGTATGATAATTAACGGACTATAAACATGTACTTAATACAATTGTTGATATAGTATTATCAATTCATAGGTGAAAAGATATGAATCGAAGAATGACCTAAATATTCTCTCTTATCAAACATGTAAAAAAAAAAGGCTGAGGAGGGAGAGGGAGTAGGAATATTGATATTTTTTATTTGCATTTCGGGGGGAAAGTAACTTTCTAATAATATTTTGACGTTATTTTTGATTTCTTCAACGTATGACATACACAACTTTACTCTTATCATGAACAATAATGTTGTATCTACTTATCATGATGGGACTATTTTGGTCGGACCAATTTGTGTGAGCCGCCGCTGAATACAGTAACATATCTTGCATAAATAGTATGCACTGATCGAATATATTAAAAAGCATATAGGCCTAATATATATAACGCACTTCATGAAATGTGCCAGCTTGAAGCGTCGTACTTCATAACATAACTTCATTACATTCATTTCTTAAATGCCTTCAGGCTGATTACTGTGATGTGGCGAATCCAAGAATTTTGAAAAAAGGGCGGGGGTGGGGTTGGGTGCGGGGGAACTAGTTTCGGTTCAGGGTAGGGGCCCACAGCAACAAACAAAAAAAGATTTATTAAATTTCATGTATATTTTTGACACAACCCCCTCTGGATAAGTGGTACATGGTACAAGTATACATTGAATACATTCCATTTACTCACAGGCCTTTGGATTTCTTTAAAAAAAAAAATTGTATGTTTAAAAAAAAATAAAGGTACTGAACTCTTACACTGGGTACCTAATTTCGCTAATAAAATATTTTTTATTCTAATGCTCTTAAATTCTACTTTCTATTTAAATCTATTCATAGATAAACATTCTTCAATTCTACCAAAGCTCATTCCGAAATTCCATTTATTTCTTGAGATAGTCTGAAATCAATTTCAAAAATGATCTACTTTCTTTTACTCAACATTACCTTGGGCTTATTTTCTGCTGCGCCAAGAGTCAAGTATTATTTCGAATTCTCTTAATCTGCATAGCCAGTTTTTCTCATTTCTTTCTGCTTCGTCATGCCCAATGTATATGCCGAGGCATTTTATTGTTTTAAAGTTAATTCTGACACCATGTAGAGATGTCTCCCCTTCCATGTCTTGTTCAAGATCTCCCAATAGAATACATTCTGTTTTTGATAAGTTCAACTTTGTGCCGGAAATCGACACGAAATCTTCAATGATTTTAATTACATGTTTAAGAGATTCTTCATCTTTGACTGGAAAAGTACTATCATCCGCATGCTGTATGCATTTTATTTCCTTTTGCGTATTACATATTTTAAAACCTTGAACATTTTCTGATTTATTTACCTTTGTAGATAAGATTTCCATTACGAATAGAAATAATATAGCTGAGACAGGACACCCCTGTCTGATGCCTCTATTCATCTGACATTTTCTAGAAATCCAGCCATTATTTTTTTTTGTGAAAGTAAGGGTTTTTATATAAGACTTTGATCCATCTGACAAAGTTGTCACCGAAGTTAAACTTCTTCATTTTGATTTGAACATATTTTATTATGCAAAAACATAAATGGATTGGGCAGCAGGCATAGCCTATATAAGCCCTCTCCATAGGTACAAGGTTAATTAATACACATATAGTAACAGGTTTACATATGACCAATAAGTTATATATAACTGACACAAATTTGAATGGATAAAAGGGGAAAGAAAAATACATGAGTGAAGAGAGAAAAAAAACAAAACTAGAAAACTGACCAGTCAGCAAGGGCCCCGCCATGGGGTAGAATTAATAGGGTGCAGCTTATGGAATGATTAAAAAATGTACTAAGAATAAGCAACAGCAACTGTACTCTTAAAATTTCAAGATAATTCCTGAATATTCAAAAACCTGAAAATAATATCCTTGTATTTACATTAGGAAGTAAAGAACAATTTAACATTGAATGTATATTTAAACAATTATGAAGCTTGTGTTATATAAAATGCCAGCCTTCAATGAATGCAAATATCTTGAAGACTTGACCTTAACTTCAAACAAACAGCAGTTGCAGACAAAGGTTTTCATTAATCTTAAAGTGACAGATAGAGAAAAGCCTACTAAATATTCTGCAGCAGGCTAGATAATTAATCCCAAGGGATTAATTGTACCTCTCTCATCATTTCTTCTAAAGTTACAATAAGAACTTTTTCAATATTAATGATAGAATGGGGTTTTTATACAACTATCTTAAATATTAATAATATTCTTGAATTAACATAAAGTGAAAAAAGTAAATCAAAAA
>PRKT01000429.1:0-10463 GCA_003671525.1 Saccostrea glomerata
ATGATGTGCTCTTACACCAGTAGAAACAGGTCGGAAGGGTTCACCTATGGGTATTATTGCTTTATCATCAAGACACTGCATGTACGCAAATTCCCTGTACTTAACGGCCATGTCTTTCAGCATATAGAACTGATGTAAGGCATACTGTGCATCTTCATGTTGTGCACGCAGTAATCGTTGTTGCACAGCATATTTGACATTAAATCTGCCAGTGTAGTTTTCTGCAGTCTTAGCCGTTGGGTTAGATGGCATGAAATTCAGTCGGATCCAGGAATTTGAAGGAGTCGGATCACCTGGAGAAAGTCGAGCTTTCACTTGTTCTCTTAAATCATCAATGGAGATTGCAAATGGCAGATAGGACGTTGAATGCTGGCGGCGATCATCCACTGCCGAGACCTCCTCTAGCAGCTTGGCAAGTTCATTTCAAAATGGTTGTAGCTTTGGGTCACAAGGACGGCCATTGTTTTTCCTAAGATCAACTATCAAGTCTTCATCATCACTAGATAAAATAAATTTCATGAATCGTTCATCAACATCTGCACTGGATTTATTTTCTGAACAGTATTCAAAATTTGTTAGCTTGAAGAACATATTTCTCAATTCATATGGTTTCATATTAGGATATCTCTCAAAAAACTCTTTCCTCATTGCTCTGGTAGAAAACAAAGGCATTTTTCTTTTTCAGCACTTCTTTCACTTGCACATGGTATTTTCCATATAAAAAGAGAATTTCCAATATAGTTCCCAAAGCTGATTGAAAACAACGAAACGGGAAAAGGTAAAATGCTTTCTAAATTTGTTCTCCATCTGCGTCTATCACTCATCTCACTGGGTTCAAAATTTTCTAATGGGACCACTTCATATGTATCCAAGGTTTCAAGTCTTGAAATAAGGTATTTATTATCACTTGGTACACTCTGACCTCGGTTACCTAAAATGATAGATTTTAATTTTTTTTGTGAGAAACTGAAATATTGTCAGATGAATTTTATTATTTTATAGATCAGAAAATTCTATTTATCTCTACTTCAATGTGTTGAAATTTCTTTAATGACATACTCATTATTTTGGCTTTGATATATTTGAAAAGTTTGACTTTGTGACAATGACTTAGAGACTGACCCTCAATAGACTTCAAGGACCAATTGTCATTTAAGGATCTCACAGGTACAGGGGATGCATGGTTCTGTTTTATTCGCTCCTGTTGATTTAGAAGAAATTTATGGTATTTTTCCAAAGCCTTGTACAGATCATTTACACATTTATTAAACAATTGAAATCTAGGGTTTGTCCACCATGGATACATCAATATTTCCGCTAAGGTAGTTAGACAGGCCTTCAGTTCTGACTCTTTTATCTGCAAAATCAATTCAGTGTTTGTTATTTAATTTAAAGGACAGCTTCAAAATGTTTTTATTATTTGTTTTCTTCTTTACTTTAATTCTGACAAATAGTAATCATATACCTGTATACCAACATATTTTTTATGACTTTTTTTTCAAATCTCTGTATCCACTAAAGTACAGGTCTTCTGGTATATTACAGGATCTTTCTTTCATTTTTTCTAGGTATGGGTCGATGAACCAAAGAGTCTCTACCAAAGTGTTTATTATCTTTGATCCAACATCTTGTTGTTGTCTACGAAATGCAACTTTGAACTTCTCCTCACATTTCTGTAGTACATCATTAAACAGCTTGTCCTTACAGTTTGAGGGTGTTCTTCTGTAATTTGTAAACAAATATTCAAAAAGGGGATAAAAAGTTCAGAATCATTTTCAAAAGCTAAAAGATTTTCTTGAATATTTCATCTATAAAAACTTTTATCAACTTTTACGGGGGTCATTATTTCATTACAACTTACTTTGCAGGGGGGAGCCAGTCATATGTTTTGTTTACATTTCGAAGGACATCGAATGCGTTGCGTTGAACAGCTGCAGGGGCTGCACTAGCGTTGTTTTCATAGTACACAATTATATATCGAACACCAAATGCTGCAACAGTGTCCATGGGCATTTCCTTTGGTACATGCATCGCTTTCTCCCTCTGTCTGGGATTTGTATCATCGGGGTCAAATTTGAAACCCTCTATTTTTAATAATTTCGACATCTCGCCAACATACCAATGCACAACAAAGTCGCCCGCTTGTTGGTTAGCCTCAGAACATGCAAAAACTTTCTGAACATCGCTTCCATTGACATATTTCACGCTGAACCAAGCCATGGTGGATTTCTACGCACTGTCATTTTACGCGCGCCATGCTCATTATAAACCGGAAATACGAGTTCGTAAATTGAGAATCTCGATCCCGTCACAAATTTGCTATCGGAAAGAAAAAAATTCCATTTTTCTCAATTTTATTTTTTTTCTAAAAATTCAAAAACTTGAGCGGCGGGTTTGTAAACCTAAAAATAAAAAAATGCTGGCCTAAGGGACCCTTGTCAGCGCAACTACTCATAAACCGCAGCACAGAATTTCGTCAAACTTTGCAGTTATTTAGGACACAATGTGTGGATGTGCATATGAAATTACCACATATTGCACATGGAAAGTCGGATTCCTTATTTTTTCCGGGTATTTCCGCACTTTTAAACTTAGATTTTTGGCTATATCTTGAATATAGAGATAAACGGTTTGTCAGCGCAACTACTCATAAATCGCAGCATAGAATTTTGTCAAACTTTGCAATTTAGGACACAATGTGTAGATGTGCATATTACCAGGAAATTCGGATTCCTTTATATTTTCCGGGAATTTCCGCACTTTTACACTTAGAGTTTTGGCCATACCTAGAATATAGAGATGAACAGATTGTCAGCACAACTTCTCTTAAACCGCTGCACAGAATTTCGTTCAACGTAGCATATATTTAGGACACAATGTGTAGATGTGCATATTACCATGATATTCCGATTCCTTAAATTTTTCTGGAAATTTCGGCACTTATATTTTGGCCATACCTTGAATATAGAGATGAAAAGTTGTCAGCGCAACTCCTCTTAACCCGCTGCACAGAATTTGCTCAAACTTTGCAGATACATGTATTTAGTATACAGTGTGTATATGTGCATATTACCAAGAAATTCCGATTTCATCATTTTTCTAGGAATTACGGCATTTCTTAACTTAGATTTTTGGCCATACCTTGAATATAGAGATAAACAGTTTGTCAGCGCAACTCCTCATAAACCGCTGCATATAATTTCGTCAAACTTTGTAGATATTTAGGACACAATGTGTAGATGTGCACATTACCAAGAAATTGGGATTCCTTTATTTTTCCCGGCAATTTCAGCACTTCGAGTTTTGGGGGAGCGTTGGGGTATGTGACCTTGCTCACTTTTTCTTTCGTTCATATGGAAACGCAACCAAATGCCTGTGAAATTCTGCAAATTTTGAACTATGCTTGACACTAAGGGCCATTGAGCAGTGAGGGATCTTTTTCGTGCCAGCACCTTCTGCGAGACAGAACCTCGGTTCATACGGTCTCATCCGAAGAACCGGTCTCCACGTCTCACAGTGGGATACAAAGACGCGACGTAAGGATCAAGTCCATACTTCTTGACTGTAGAGTAGGTTCTTTAACCATTGCGCCACACGGGCAGTATATGTAATGTAAATGTCCGTTTTGCATAATTTTTTTAATACAATGTAACAAACTGTATACAAAAAAAATGAATTGCTCAGGAAACCCTTTTACTTACATATATTTGTTGCTCTTATAATTATTATTATAAAAAAATAAAAGTACGAGATTTCAGGTGTTTTTTTTTAACCTTTGCTTCCCCACATTGTCGTACACATTTGATCTTTCATTTCATTCGTACTTTAAAAGAAATTCTCCAGCTCGTGTCATGTATTCTGATGGTTTCCATTTCCATATTTTTTCGTTTCTTTACAAATGAAGGATTAGTGATACTGAGATATGGCCATCTTCTCGCCTTCAAATATCCCAGAAGACAATGGAACTGTCGTCACACGAAGGTCCCAGTGGTAAACTGGAAATACCCAATTTATCAATCAAATCAAAGCAGTTGTTGGCAAAATTAGCAACGAATATCATCGATCTGAAACTGCAGATAACTTCACAGAAGTCTGCAAACTCGATTAATGTGAAAACATAAGATGGCACAGCGTTAGCAGAACATACCGCAAACATTAGTCTGCAAGAACTTTTCTCTAAGGAGGCCAAAAGTGAGATTTAGGCTCTGTAAATAGACGATTTGTATTCCTTATGACTACCAAGAGCTACCAACGTATTCTTCGTGCGTAATTATGCGTAAGATTTGTAAAACTAACACGAACCTAGACAATTTTGACTGGAATTGTGCGTTATTTATATACTCTAAACTATAAAATTCTGGCTTTCCCTCTATCCATACGGACGTTTGGTTGGTGGAACAGGTTTAATTGCCTTATCTGGGATCTTCCCAAAATGAAATTGGATGTTAGGCTCTGGTATTTTTGAAAATAATAATGTGAAGTTACAAAATCATCTTACATAATTTCATTGCCTTTTAAGTCCCTTTACGAATACATTCATTTATCATATACATACTCATCCTAAGATTTGTTTAGTGTTAAAATTTCAGAATTAAACCAACCCCTTGAGACAGTATTGATGAAATCAGTTCCTCTTCTCGGTGTTCATTTACAATCAAAAGGATGGGGCATAGACGGAAAAACTATAGCCAAAGAATAGAGCGATAAAATGAGTTTGACGTGCGGATGTGTTTGACAATAACAAACACCACTTTCCATAACAATTAACGCTGCCAATTTTAAATCCAATTTATCAAAGACCGCTCTATTATACCAATTGAATTTCCGATTGATGCACTCATTGATAATATTGGTGACTACAGTTTTCTTGTGTCACTTAATGTTCTATAAATATCGCATGTAAAGCAATAATATCTGATTTCATTAATTAGCCATTAAGTAAGTCCCCGCTGAAGGAGACCACATTGTAATTAATTATCGAGCGCAACATCATTCGGTTTATTGAAAAAAAAATCTAACAGATATAAAATTTCAAGCGTATTTTTTAGTAGGATAAACTTTAATTAATGTCAATCAATGCTTTTAAACCGATATATAGCGTTAAGAAACCCACGTGATATGGTTACCCGTGTTACTTGATTCAGACACTAAAGATTGAAACCATTCGGTAAGATTAATGAAATTGAAGAGTATAGGGTATAAAGAATATAAAAAAAATGTCACTGGTTAGAAGTCATAAAGTATAAATAACCAAGAAACGGCACTCCGAATTAGTGACAAACATTTGAAGAAAAAAAGCATCTTTTTAGGATCGCTCACATGAAACACGTGGCAAAGAATACAAATCAAAGCCATTGGCCGTTGCTGCAAATCGTGCACTATCTGCAAAGTGTATTCACAAATTTTGAAGCGCTTAGCAATACAAATATTTGGGGGATGTAATCTTGATAGATCGAAGAAAATTATCGATTCTGAGGTTTAAAAAGGTTCCTCGTTAGCAGAGCTGTGTCGAGACACTAAAGATGACAATGAAAGACTTTTAACTGCGGATTTTGCGGTTTCTAGGTTTTGTCTCCGTCTTTAAATTAGAGGAAACAAAGGACACTAGCGAACAATAGACAGATGCAAAAAAAAACTCAGAACCTTTTTTACATTTTGTGTGAGTGACAAGACCTTTTTTTTGGGGGGGGGATGTATGTAAATTTTAACCATGCAACCTTGACCTTATAGGTTACTACTTTTGGAAAACTTTGACCTGTGTCTTAAACTGCAGTAAGTAGGCATCAGTGTTTCACAAGCACATTTTGTTTCATTAAGAATTATTTCTAGTAGCAGAATCATTACTACAGAATCACTGCTTGGTAAGCATAAAAAAAAATAATTAAAGGTAGGCATGAAAATTTTTTTTTAAAGAACCATGGCTTATTTGATAGAAATTTTCGCACAATCTAGTTTCCTTTCTTTAACAAAATATTTTTACCAATATGTGTTTTAATAATCAAGTTACATAATACTGATTAAATACCAACAGTTCATTTATTTATATGCTAAATATTGAAACCATCGTATTTAAATACTATATAATCCCAGTTTATATAGAGGTATCTATCGAAACAATCCCTAACTGTTGCCAAAAATAACCCTAAAAGGTTTCAAAAAGGTAGCCTTACTATTCAAATTGGGAAAATATTTATAATATATACTAATATAGCACAACCAACCAACGGAGTAAACATATTTACCTAGGGATGCACCATAATATCGCTCTTGAAATATTCATATTCGAAGTCGGTTTTCCTAGGGTTAAAGCGCATTATCTTATCCCCAAATGCAAGTACCTACATGTACATGTATGAGTTTGATTCAAGGTTAAATTTGAACTAAAACTTTCATTTTCAAGACAAACCACAGACGTCTGAATCAATAGCAAACATTTTGTACACAATAGACAGAATTTAAATCGAACATAGAATTGGAATTAAGAAAAACTGAGAGTTTATTGGTACGTGGTCCTCCCAAGAATTTTTTGTTTACAGTCATTATTGAAAAAAAAAAGATTTTCACTGATCACCTTGACTACTGTGCCACAAAATGTACGCTCTTTGTTTATTAACGCATGTCCCGTGCTTGTATTGCAAATAAAGAAGTTGTCTTGTTGGTTTAATTCTGAAATTTTAACACTAAACAAATCTTAGGATGAGTATGTATATGATAAATGAATGTATTCGTAAAGGGACTTAAAAGGCAATGAAACGTATACTAGCTGAGTATAAAAAGCATGAAAAAAGTGTTTAATCAAATACTAGACCTAGTAGTATTAAATGTTTCTTTTATCAAGCTTCATTTAGTGCATATCTGAGCTCCACACATGAAATGATTAGGATATTAGCTTTAGGAAAAGGCAAATGAACTAATACTACACAAACCATTATATGTGATCAAACATGCAAAATTACAAGGCATATCACTATACCTGAAAGGAATACTGGCGAAATCTTGCATGTGTCTTCATGAATGCATGAACCACTTTTGATTTTTCAAAGTTTGCAATCTTCTCTGTTTTGTAGTCTTGGTCAAGCGCGTGAATAATTTCAAGCAGATCTTTGATTTCACAATCTGTTGCTGCATTGTGTACATGAGCATGCTCTCCTTTAAGTTTAAGTTTCTTGAACCTTTCAGAAATAATGTTGATAGGCTCCTGAATGGAATCTATATAGGCACTTTTGAAATCTGGATTTTTCTCTGCGTATCTTCTTATGGAAGCTAGTGATGTTAATCGCTTTGCTTGAAGCTCTCTTCCATCAGATATTGCAGTTCGACAAAGGGCGGTATTCTGTAATGCAATGTTTAAGATTGACATCATCCTCTCTGCAGGATTATTGTAGCTTTGGTTTGGGGCTTTTCTAACACAAATTAGCAAGTCTAAATCCAAACTAATAAATTCCAGCAGAGCAGCGACCTGAACTGAGCGAAATGTTGTCCTATGGTCAGGACCACCGTCTGTGTAACGGAAAAGTATCGGCTTATCCAAATTTACATCATCCTGACTGTAAAACTCCCGCAAAATCTTGATGGTTTCCATGGCATGGCTAAATGGAGCGGAGCTTTGGAATACTTTGTCCTTAAGTGTTATATGTAAGGTTCCTGAATGAAAGGAGTCTCTGGAATTTTCAGGAATGGATACTTGAAAGCACACCGAAGGTACCATCCCAGCAATGCTGTAGTCATGATCAAGACAAAGTAAGCCTCTGCTATTGCTAACTGTCAGTCCTTGATGATGTGCTCTTACACCAGTAGAAACAGGTCGGAAGGGTTCACCTATGGGTATGATTGCTTTATCATCAAGACACTGCATGTAAGCAAATTCCCTGTACTTAACGGCCATGTCTTTCAGCATGTAGAACTGATGTAAGGCATACTGTGCATCTTCATGTTGTACACGCAGTAATCGTTGCTGCACAGCATATTTGACATTGAATCTGCCAGTGTAGTTTTCTGCAGTCTTAGCTATTGGGTTAGATGGCATGAAATTCAGTCGGATCCAGGAATTTGAAGGAGTTGGATCACCTGGAGAAAGTCTAACCTTCACTTGTTCTCTTAAATCATCAATGGAGATTGCAAATGGCAGATAGGACGTTGATTGCTGCCGGCGATCATCCACTGCCGAGACCTCCTCCAGCAGCTTGGCAAGTTCATCCCAAAATGGTTGTAGCTTGGGGTCACAAGGACGGCCATTGTTTTTCCTACGGTCAACTATCAATTCTTCATCATCGCTAGATAAAATAAATTTCATGAATCGTTCATCAACATCGGCACTGGTTTTATTTTCTGAACAGTATTCAAAATTTGTGAGCTTGAAGAACATATTTTTCAATTCATACGGTTTCAAATTAGGATATCTCTCAAAAAACTCTTTTCTTATTGCTCTGGTAGAAAACAAAGGCATTTTTTCTTTAATGCGAGTCACTACTTCAAGTTCTTTTTCAGTGCTTCTTACACTTGCACATGGTATTTTCCATATAAAAAGTGAATTTCCAATATAGTTTCCAAAGCTGAGTGAAAACAATGAAACAGGAAAAGGTAAAATGCTTTCTAAATTTGTTCTCCATCTGCGCCTATCACTCATTTCACAGGGCTCAAAATTGTCTAATGGAACTGCTTCATATGTATCCAAGGCTTCTAGTCTTGAAATAAGGGATTTATAATCACTTGGTATACTCTGACCTCGATTACCTGAAATGATATCTTTTATATTTTTGTGAGAAATTGAAATATTGTCAGATGTATTTTATTATTTTTAAATATAGATCAGAAAATCCTATCAATCTCTACTTCAATGTATTGAAATTTCTTTAATGACATACTCATTATTTTGGCACTTGATATATTTTGAAAAGTTTGACTTTGGGACAATGACTGAGATACTGACCCTCAATAGACTTCAAGGACCAATTATCATTTATAGATCTCACAGGTGCAAGGGATGCATGGTTCACTTTTGTTCGCTCCTGCTGATTTACAAGAAATTTATGGTACTTTTCCAAAGCCTTGTACATATCGTTTACACATTTATTGAACAACTGAAATCGAGGGTTTGTCCACCATGGATACATCAATACCTCTGCTAAGGCACCTAAACAGGCCTTCAGTTCTGGCTCTTTCATCTGCAAAATCAATTCAGTGTTTGTTATTCAATTTTTATAAACTTCAAAAATTGAAATTAAAATTTCATTATTAAAAGGACAGCTTCAAAATGTTTTTTTTAATCTTTTTTTCTTAAATACTTTCTGACAAATAGCAATCAAATTTACCTGTAAACCAACATATTTTTTATGATTTTTTTTTCAAATCTCTATATCCACAAAAGTTCAGCTCCTCTGGTATCTTACAGGATCTTTCTTTCAATTTTTCTAGGTAAGGGTCAATAAACCAAAGAGTCTCTACCAAAGTGTTTATTATCTTTGATCCAACATCTTGTTGTTGTCTACGAAAAGCAACTTTGAACGTATCCTCACATTTCTGTAGTACAGCTTGTCCTTACAGTTTGAGGGCGTTCTTCTGTAAATTGTAAACACATATTATAAAAAGGGGATAAAAAGTTCAGAATCATTTTCCAAAGCTTAAAGATTTTCTTGAATACGTCATCTATATAAAAAAACTTTTATCAGTGTTTACGGGGGTCATTATTTCATTACAACTTACTTTGGTGGGGGAAGCCAGTCATATGTTTTGTTTACGTCACGCGGGACATCGAATGCATTGCGTTGAACAGACGCAGGGGCTGCCATGGCATTGTTTTCATGATACACAAGTATATATCGAACACCAAATGCTGCAACAGTATCCATGGGCATTTCCTTTGGTACCTGCATCGCTTTCTCCCTCTGTCTGGGATTGGTATCATCAGGGTCAAATTTGAAACCCTCTATTTTTAATAATTTCAACATCTGCCCAACATACCAATGTACAACAAAGTCGCCCGCTTGTTGGTGAGCCTCAGAACATGCAAAAACTTTCTGCACCTCGCTTTCATTGACATATTTCACGCTGAACCAAGCCATAGTGGATTTCTACGCACTGTCATTTACGCGCGCTATGCTCATTATAAACCGGAAATGCGAGTTCGTAAATTGAGAATCTCGATCCCGTCACAAATTTGCCATCGGAAAGAAAAAAATCTATTTTTCTCAATTTTATTTTTTTTCTGAAAATTCAAAAACTTGAGCGGCGGGTTTGTAAACCTAAAAATAAAAAAATGCTGGCCTAACAAAGAGAAAATGCACTTCTACTTTGTACCAAGTTGTGCACCTCACCCCAAAGGAACCACTGACCCAGGGGCCAGATATTTCAAAATTTTGCAAATTTCATCATATAATGGTTGATTAATACTAAAAATCAGATTTAAAAGCATTAAATTTATTTTCAGACTATGTAACCCCCCCCCCCCCCCCCCCCCCCCCCCC
>PRKT01000429.1:30237-41728 GCA_003671525.1 Saccostrea glomerata
TTTTTTTTTAACTTTATGTGTAAAGAGGGGGGGGGGGTGTTTCTTGTGACAGAAATTTAAAGAATGTTTTGGGTCGTGAATGCTAAGCTTAATTTTAAAAATGCATTTAAAAAGCTCCGAAACTTTTTAATCCATGGTAAACGTACATCTGAAAATTTTAAAAATGCATTCATGAGCTCCAAAACTTTTTTAATTGTTGGAAAAAGTACATCTGTGAAGTATGGCAAAAATTACAGAAAGCTTCTTTTATTCTGTTTCATATTTATTGTTTGTTTGTTGTTTAATACCCTCTCGAGAGTTTTCACTCATATGGAGACGCCACCTACTTGACTTCACATTTTGACCTATACTCGGCACTCATGACCTGAGTTGAGCAGTGAGGGATCCAGCACCAACGGCGACCCGGGGCCTCGGTTAATAGACGGTCTTATCCCGAAGGACCGTTCTTCACGTTTCATACTTATTTATACTACTACTATAAACTGAAATAATGATGCATTCGTAAAATGCGATCAAATGCATTATTACGGTCTGTTGTTAATATTTTCAATAAATAATCAGTGCTCTGCATTTGGACCCCTATAAATCAACTGGAAAAAAGTTTGATTCTCTTCCATGTTCTAAAAATAATTCCGAATTATTGACAAAACATTTATTAATCCTGGAAACTCAGGGCTTCCTAGATTTTTTCCCCGGGTACCCTGGAGATCGATCTAAAAATGGTGTTATTTTATTTTGTAATGAATGTACGCTTGATCCCCTTGCTATTGCACTTAATTGTCAAAGATTCTCGAGAGATCCATTAAAACAACTTTTTCTTGTTCAGAAAATGAATGGTCTTGCAGGGATGATGTATAATTTATTCGTAAAAAATTGACACAAACTGGCATTTTGCATGCCATTCTCGAGGACGAAAATGGAAAATTGAAGAAATTAATACCTTGCACCGTGCCACTCATCAAGGTTTTTAAGTGCTATGTTTGGATGTTCAATTTAAATTTAATTAAAAATGGCAAAAGTTTTGTAAACTATCAAATCTATCAGGAGGAATTTGCTGTGTTATGGTTAAGCTTGACTTTTGGCGGATGGCTGCTCTAAAGTCCTGGCGACTTCCAGACGACCCTGCAGGCATTCTGAAAGTTGAGGTAAGAGTTGGCTAGACGAAGGATTTGAAAATAATAGAACAACGTTTAGCTTTGAATCCTTGTAAATCTAATGTTAAATATAACGTCAGAAGGAAAAATCCACTCTACACTTATTGTTAGGATGGAGAAAGTATATATGTTTTTCGTAAAATAAAAAGGTAAGGGGGTATAAGTGACTGCCTGTTTTTAACAGTCTTTTTTTTTGCTGTTTCTTCTTGCTTTTAAACGTGTCTTGAGTACTTATCTTCATTGAAATGTTCAGTATATTACCAGGGTAAATTGTACAAGAATTTTAATTGTCATAAATAATGAATAACGGAGAAAACGTTTTAAGGTTGATTATCATCCTAGGCAACAAAATAAAATGGTAACTTCCTCTTTACAATTTTAATTGTTCATCAAACTGTTTGCCCGCAATTGTTTTTAAGGACATGCTTTTACATTGGACACGTGTTTTGGCGTCATTCGATCTCATTTAGAATGTATAACTTGTCCATTTTTAAGAGCATGGATATATATATAAATGATAAAACTTCTGCAAATGTAAATGTTTGTAGCCAACAACCGTTTTTAAAAATCAACAGATAACCGAACTCGACCAGGATTATTTTTCTTTACAAAAAGGACCCTTTTTACATGCACACTATAAATGGCTGTAATGTATATAAAAGTATGTCATGTTGGTCATTATGAATGCTATGGGTCTGTTTCTCTGTAACTACATTAATGGTTGATTTCTTCTTTGATTTTTCTTTGACGTGGCCGGGTAATGCTAAAAGAACATAAGATAAAATCTTCATATTAATTTTGAGAAAGATTTACAAGAGGCCCATGGGCCTTATAGGTCACCTGAGTATCATGTAACAACTTTCCAACAATTGAATTGGATTTGTGTTTTAAACCAGAGGTCATGAAATTCACAATTTTGACAGAGACACCATTGCTTATCATAACTATAGACTTAGCATGCTTACTTTGGTTAATTAATACCCAGAGGTAGATCCGGGTAACAAAGAGAAATGCATTTCCACTTTATCAGTTGTGCACCCCATCCCACAGGAACCACTGACACTGGGGCCACATTTTTTTTTTTTGAAATTTTATTTCATCATGTTCTTGATTAATACCAAAGTGCATATTTCAAAGCATTAAACTATTTTCAAACTATGCCCCCCCCCCCCAAAGTTCTGCCGTCCCAGGGGGCCCAGGAATTAATCATTTTGGATGAGGCAGCTTTTTTAGTCGTAACAATGTACAAATATCATTGGCATAATACCCAGGAGCAAAGGAAAAGATTTTCAAATTTATGCATATTTACTATATAAACATTAGAGAACTGCCCTAACTCAATAAGCCCTGACCCAGGGGGCCTGAAATTCACAAAT
Organism: Saccostrea glomerata; assembly: GCA_003671525.1. Taxonomy (NCBI): domain Eukaryota; kingdom Metazoa; phylum Mollusca; class Bivalvia; order Ostreida; family Ostreidae; genus Saccostrea; species Saccostrea glomerata. The sequence continues at coordinate 32,768 of PRKT01000429.1, forward strand.
CTCAAAGAGGCATCCTTCCTCCTCATAACTATGTACATACCCTGGTAGTTCATTGGTTTCATAACCAGGTTCAGAAAAGAAGATTTTTAAAGAATTTATGCATTTTTCATCATATAATCAATAGAGCCCCACCCTAACTCCACAACCTCCAACCCAGGGGCCATTAAATTCACAGTTTTGGAAGAAGCAGCCTTATTCAACATAACTATGTACTTTGTTATTTTATTTTATACTCAGGAGCAGAGAAGAAGTTTTTCGAAGAAATCATTTTCGCTAAATAATCTTTATAGCCCCACCCTTGCACTAGAACCCCTGACCCTGGGGCCATGAAATTCTGGAAGAGGCAGTCATTTTCAGCTTAACTATGCACTTGGTTAGTTTATTTAATGCTCAGGAACAGAAAAGAAGAATTTGAAAGAAATAATGCATTTTTACTATATAATCTACTTAGCCCACCCTACCACTAGAACCCCTGACCCCGGGACCATGAATTTCACAATTTTGGTAGAGGACTCAATGCTGATTACAATCATACCAACAGTTTGACTGCTTGATGTCCAGAAGTAAAGGAGAAGATTTTTAAAGATTGCGCTAATTTTAGTGGTTTTGGCCCCAACCCAACCCCCCAGGAGGGCAGGGACCATGAAATTCACAATTTTTGTTCCCCTTTACCGATAGATGCTACATGCCAAATTTGGTTGGAATTCTCCAGTGGTTTCAGAGGAGAAGCTGAAAATGTTAACGACGACGAACGACGGACGAAAACGGATAGCAATAGGTCATCTGAGTTTACTCAGAAAGAAATAATGCATTTCAAAATATTAATTGATACATCCACAACCTAACAACAAAACTTCATACTCTGGGGCCAGGAAATTCACACATGCATTCTTAACTTGGACGTAATGTCAAACATGTTTTCTTGTTCAGATCATTCCAAGTTTTTTCTATGTTTAGCGTCCGCGTGCGCCTTGGTTTTTGACACCCCATATAAGAAAAAACACACAACATCAGGAGTCCTGAAATTGATTAATTTAGTCAAAATTTTTGAATTTTGTCAATTTTTCCAAATAATTCTGTACAGTAAGTTATATTGGGTGTATTTTAAGCATTTAATCCCTTGTTGTTGCTTATGAATAGATATTTCTTGTATTAAAGCAGTTTAGTTAGATCAAATCATTTGAAGGGCATCAATTTTATGACTCTATAGCCTGTGTTTTATGTTTTGGCTTGTGTGTTTTTTGCGAATAGGTAGGTAGGTTTTTGAAAGATGGGTGGACGCTAAACAGAGAAAAAACTTGGAATGGCCTGACTTTAAAACGAATGAAAGAAAACAGGTCATTATTTTTGTACGAAAAATTTGAAATATAATCTTTTAAATTATCTGAAAACATTTCTAAATAAAGCTAGCTTTTCTGAAAAATATGCCAGGTAAAACATCGTGCGCCAATCTATCAATCAATATCAAAACTTATCCTGAGCAAACAGAACTGAAATAGATACTTCGTACTGTTTCAAGATTTACATCGAAGCATAACTCCAGCAAGAATATACAAATGGGACTTTTCTTTTGATGGTATCAGGCTAATAAAATTTGTTGCAAAATTATGGACCATAAAGACTCGAATATGTGCTCTCTGTGAAAAAATATATAACGATCCCTTTCAGCATGCTGTGTGTGGTGCTCCGCCATAGCATATCAGAAACTCCTTTTTTGTGTAGTAAGGAAATTTGATGTTCCTTTATATGTAGAGTTAACTCACATGTGTGAGATGTGACTTTTTAAATCAAAAACTTTGAAAGACAAATACGATAAAAAAGAATGCGTTCTGCAAGGTTTATCTGCGAAGCCTCTGCCTTTATTATCAGGGCTTCTGTTCGTACATAATTTTCCCCAGTGTATAACTGACTTTGTTGTTTTTTCAAAAGTTTTTTCTTTTCATTTTTATTTTTGGTCAATTTACAATTTGATGTTCCTAACATAACACCACTGAACATGTAAATTATAATTATTGTAAAATGTCTGAAAAGAAGATATAAAGATACAATCAATTTTCCTCTGTATATAACTGATCTTCTTGTGAATACTTTGTTGTTTTTTTTTTCTTTTCACTTTTATTGTCAATTTACAATTTAATGTTCCTATCATAACACCATATAACATTTAAATTAAAAGTAAAGTAAAATCTCTGAAAAGAGGAAGTAAGGATGGGGCCATAGATTTAACAAGTTTATTAAAGACATGCTTGCTTTTCATAACTATACACATTGTTCGTTTAGTAAAATAACACACACAGTCGCAGTTGAGATTTTGTGAAAACAATTGGTTTTATTATTTTTTACTTTATACTTGTAATCAAGATAGCTCCGCCCTAAAAACATAACTCCACACCCAGGATCGATGAAATTCACAACTTTGGAATAAGCATCCTATGCTTGTAATTTTTATGTGGAAATTTAATTGTGTGCAATATTCAAAGGCAAAGAAAATTCCTTTATAGGACTATACAATAATTTCCACTGTGTTTTCAATACATCCCCGCTCTAACGTCACAACTCCTTGCTCAAGTAGGACGAATTTCAAAGCTTTGGATAAGATACCAATTAATAATTAAAATGACCAGGCACTCAGTTTATCTGCTTATTAATACCCAGGAGCAGAGAATGACATTTTGGTTATTTCAACAATAAGACCCGATCATTACACCAGAATCGGCCTAAAATATCCGTCTATAACTCCTTACTGAAGTAGGAATAATTTCAAAACTTTTAAATAAGGTACCAATTAATAATTAAAATGACCATGCACTCAGTTTATCTGCTTAATATCCAGGAGCAGAGGACATTTTGGCTATTTAAACAATACGACCCAAACATTACACCGGAAACGGCCATGAAATTTACTATTTCTACTATTACTTACTATTACTATTTTATTATATATATAGTATGTGCATGTATAAAAAAGAAGTCTTTTTTTATACATGCACATACGAGGGTTGTCCCAGAAAAACGCGAACATTTTTAATATCTTTTGTTTTACTAGGACTATAAAGTTAAAAATTGGCATACATCATGATCAACATTTTTTGAATAATGCCTAAAAATTTCAAAAAAATATCTCTATAAATAAAATGTTCCTCTTATATAAAGGAATCTATCAAATCAGCTGTCGGCGCAACACTGACGACGTCAAAACGTATCTTGTAGTGTTTACGAATGTTATGAAAACTGCGCCTCTATAATTATTCATTTTAAGCACACATTCGGCAATGTGTTTAATTTTTTGAGTTACCAAGTTATGCATCTCAAATATTAGTGTTACTAAAAGATTGGGGAGTTAATTCTTTCCATAGACAATTTCACAATCCCGATCATAAACCTACCTGGTCGAATTATTTAACAGCGGTCTTTACGTAGGCCTATGACGTCCCGCTCTTGTCTTTTCAGTTCGTCTTAATTTATGTGGTCTATTCTCTTCTATCAGATACCAGTCAAGTCAACCTAAAACCTCTTCTACTAGATATAAACCTGTTCCCCATAGTTATGTTTGTGTTTTTTCATCGTTTACATCTTTTTTTCTATATGCAGGAGACATATCCCACTAAACATAGTGTTGCTTGATAATTTGGTGCTCCACATCACGGCTTAACGTCACCATTTTTGACAATGTCTAATTCAGAGCGCTTTGCTATATATCGTCATATATTTGTCATTAATGATGTCAAATAAATAAAATTTTAAACACAGGTACACTAAATCATAGAGTATCTATGATAGTAAAATTTTTGATATTATATTGCCATATAGCTTGATAACAACGAAAACTTCAATCACAATTTTATTTGTAAAAGTCAAAAAATTGTCGTGCGCCGACCACCGATATTTCACATCATTTAAATGCTGTTTTTATATGCATATGACATCACATGCCTATAATATTTTGTCAGAATATCTAAAAGATGATTTCCCAACAGCATGCCAAAAATTATTAGTTTTGGTTGAATAGTATTTGAAATATTCAAAAAGTTCGCGTTTTTCTGGGACAACCCTCGTACTATATATTTACATTAACTTCCAGTGCCCGTGAGCAAATGCACAAAAAAAAGCAGTCAACTGTTGGCATGATTGTAATAAGAATGAGTCCTCTACTAAAATTGTGAAATTTATGGCCCAGGATGAGGTTCTGGTGTTAAGGCGGGGCTCTAATGATTAAAAAGTGCAAAAGCATTAAGCCTTTAAAATCGTCTCTACTCCTAGGGATTTAGCTAATGAAGTAAGTACATAGTTATGATGAGAAAGAGTGCCTCTTTTAAATTCGTGAATTTCATGTCCCCGTGGTCAGGGGTTCCGGTGTAAGAGCGGCGCTCAAATGATTATATAGAAAATACATTAATTCTTTGAAAATCTTCCTATGCCTCTAGGTATTAAGCCGATTAAATAAGTACATACTTATGATGAAGATTGCTTTTTCAAAAATTGTTAATTTTATGGCCCCTGTGTCAGGGTTCTGGTGTTGGGGTGGGGCTCTAATGATTATATAGTGAAAATGCATTATATCTTTGAAAATCTTCTCAGGTCTGCTCCTGGGTATAGAGCCGCTGAACTAAGTACATGATGAGGAAGAGTGTTTCTCCCAAAATAATGAATTTCATGGCCCCTAAGTCAGGGGATCTGGTATTAGGGCGGGGCTCAATGATTATCAAGACTTAAGTGAAAATGCATTAAATCTTTAAAAATCTTCTCCTCTGCTCCTGGGTATTAAGCCGCTGATCTAAGTACATAGTTATGATGAGGAAGATTGTTTCTTCCAAAATTGATAATTTCATGGCCCCTTGGTCAGGGGTTCCATTTTGGGTAGGGGGGGGGGGCTTATTATACAATGAAAGTAAATTAATGATTTGAAAATCTTCCGCTTTGCCCCTTTCTATTATTTCAACAAACTAAATACATAATTATATGAAGTTATGATGAAAAAGGATGCCTCTTCCACAATTAAGAATTTCATGGCCCCAGGGTCAGGATTTCTTGCGCTTGGGTGGGGCGCTTTTGGTTAATTAGTTAAACGCTTTGAAAATCTTCTCCTCTGCCCCTTGGTACGAAGTAAACTAAATGCAATAATATCAATGTTAATGTGTTAAATATAATTTTAAGTAAATGTGCCTTTTCTTTGCTTCTGGGTACTAGTTTCTTAGAGGCAAACAAACTACACAATTTTGATAAGTAAGCAAATGAGAGTTACTCCCCTTTGCTAAATGTTGTTAATCAAGAAAACCTTGTTTTACATTGTACTTTAATTAACAGGTTATATGATTGTATGAGAATACCAGAAAGAATGTTTTCATGTAGAAACAAAATATAAATGAACGTTTGATTTAAATGAGCAAAGTATGCTCAAAGTCAGATTTTTGCCTAAAAAGATTGACATAAAGATTATTATTGTATATATTTAGCAAAAGTTTTAATTGTATATAGTATGATTACACTGAGGTGATTTTAATCATTGTCACTGGTAGAAGAGTCATGGTTGACAAGCAATTGGAAATAGGTGTTTTATGCTCTAGCAACGTGAACAAAGAATCAAAGAGAGCCGGGTGACTTTTTGTAGATAGTGACAAGTGGCAAATAGCCACATTATATACCCAAGTCTGCGTATACTGAATTAGCACTAGGCAAGTGACAAAAACGTGTAGATTGAATATCTGACACAATAGGCAAGTGTCTATTGTATTTGAATATTTTGCATTCATTATCATCCCTGTAAAGCTTTGGAAAACCAAATATGATCTCAAGGATATGAATCAAGTCTAGCACATTACAATAACCAAGGGTATTTTTACCAGATTTTTTTAAATTCCTGGGCGTTACCAACACTGATAGTCTTGCATGTAAATTAAATAAGATTATAGATTACAGTATCATCAGATGTTAAAAGGTAAAAAATCAGCATGCATTACCAGGGTTTTTTGAGAGATATCAATTTATGAAAATTCTTAGATGATTCAAGGAAATTTATATAAAAATACTAATCATAAGTTTTAAATGTTTCTTTTTTTCCAAAGTTGGATCAGACGATGTGTACAACTCCATATATAGACATTAAAATATAGCAAACAGTCCTTCCAGAATTGAAATATTCAACTCCATGTTAAAACTACGTTGCATATGTCCTTAGAGTCGCTAAGAAGACTAGTAAATCTAATGTCCATTCAATAACTATACCTTAAAAGTTTTTACCAGGTATTGGATAGATTTACTAGATAACATCTGTAAATCTAGAATTTATATGATTTTCTCCATTATCATTGGGTTAAATCCCGTGTGGAAAAATAATGAACTCACTCACCCTTGGCAGTAAAATGTGTGATTTCCCTATCACTTATTATTGCCATTGAACGTGACATCCTAATAGTATTGTGCTTTAAGCAGTACTAGCCGACCTTTATATATATATACACTGTAATTACAGTGAAATATTTTATCAACTTTCACTAGGTTAGTAGGTATCTACATGTATACGACCCTCGCTCCACGTGAAACCTACTACTCACTATCTTAGCCCGTAAACGTAATGATTAGTACTAATCCCGACGAACACTTTAAGAGGCATACTAGTTTAACAAGCTAATTCAGAGAATTTGTGTCCCCCGCTTAGGGAAAAGTAAATCATGCGCAGTTCGGGGAGGGGGGGTTGGGGGTTGGATCCCTCTGACTGAATTTGTGGAATTATTAAATGTATACTGAAGCAAATAAAATATGCCAATACGGATGTAAAGATTTGATTGCTTTTTCTTTATTATGTGTATAGAAAATTCTTTTTATGTGGAATATTTATCACACTGTAATCATGATGATTTTATGAGTTTGTACAAGCCAGACCTCATAAATTTTTCATTTCACATGCTGAATACTATCATTTAGTCAAAAAAAAAGTATATCGGGGAAAAAAATGTATTGGCCGGGATTCGAACTCGTGACCTCACACATGTGAGAGAGACATACCACTACACCACGGACCGGGTTGAATTGGCGAAAAATTTATGCAAAGATGAAGTCACATACATGTATATATTCACGTTCGATACTGTCAAAATTTTACACAATGCATGGTATATAATTTAACCTTTCTTAACAGTTCTAATAGATGAAATAAGAATATTAAGTCCGCAGAGAACCTCTTTTATACGTAACAACTCTCCTCATGCCCCTGTGCTAAAAATAGCGACATGTAATAGAATAAATACTAATAAAACTAGAGGTACTGTGAGCAATGAGCTCACTAAATGATACCCCCACCTCCCATAATGTCCATGTGTTGCTATATATTGTTTTACGGTAATGTGTAAAGAGGAATAACTCTTCCTATCAAATGTTATCCAGAAGCTTCTATATGTGACGTCATAGGTAAACATAATGGCAATGTTCATGTTTTGCTATGGGAAACCTAAAAATACGTGTCGAATAAAAAAGTAAAATAGGAGGTGCACAATGACAATATGTAATAAAGATTCTGTGAAAGTTTCATTAAATTTCACTCAGTAGTATAAGAGGAGTTGCGGATAAGAGATAAAGCGTAACAGACGGACGGACGTACAGACAGACGGACGGACGGAAATCCCGATTACTATATACCCTCCCACTTTTCATTTTGGTATAAAACTGCATTTCAAAAGCTCAAAATCTTCTTAAAATATCACAAGGAAACGATAGTGTTACACACAGACAAAATGTATATATTTACGACCTTGAACTTTGACCTTTTGACCTCAAAATCAATAGGGATCTTCCTTAGGCCATAGGGAGTTGTTATGCACAATTTCATTGCAAAAGCTCAAAGGGTTCTCGAGATATCGCGCGGAAACGAAAGTGTTATAACAGACAGAATTTGCGAATTCATGACCTTGACCTTTTGACCTCAAAATCAATAGGGTTCTTGTTTAGTCCATAGGGAGTTGCTATGCAAAATTTCATAGCGAAAGCTCAAAGGGTTCGCGAGATATCGTGTGGAAACGAAAGCGTTACAGACAGACAGAAAGACGAACGGACGGACAGACCCAAATTAATATCCCCCACTTTTCAAGCGGGGGACAACAAACTAGGTATTTCTTACAGTGAATATCTGTTTTATTGCGGCTGGTCATACTTCATTGCCAATAAACTGACTAATCTTTAAGGAGGATTCTGCCTAACGCCCATAATGTATAGCGACATGCATGAAATTAGAACAAAACATTTGTTGGTACTATACGTTTATGGTCTCCTACGTTTGTTTTTCATGAACTAGTCGTGGTGTTGTTTGGATACATGTTATTAACACCATGTGTTCTTGGACATTTCAGTGTAAATCATTAAGGTATAACTATATTTGTATACCAGACCTCTTAGTGTGTAATATAAAGGAAATAAGTATATTTGAATAATCATATTCTTTACAGCTAAAATTTCCTTACACATTTATTATCGGTTGGTAGTATTTTGCTTTTCTCTCTCTCTCTCACTGGATGAAAAATACAGTTTCCGCATGGCTGAAACTCTACTGAAACTCTGCGGAAACTTAAGGTTACTAATAGTTTCTGCAAAGTTTCAGTGCGGAAACTTCAAGTTTCATCAAGTTTCCGCAGTGCGGAAACCAAAGGTGTCCACGAATCCAAATAGTTTCCGCAACTGAAACTTGCTGAAACTTGAGGTATACGCAAGGTTTCAGTATGCATATACGGTTGAAATACATATGGTTTACCAATGGTTTCCGCAACAGAAACTTGCTGAAACTTGAGGTATACGCAAGGTTTCAGTATGCGTATACGGTTGAAATACATATGGTTTACCAATGGTTTCCGCAACAGAAACTTCTTGAAACTTGAGGTATACGCAAGGTTTCAGTATGCGTTTACAATATTGATATACATAGGGTATACTATAGGTTTCCGCAACGGAAACTGTAGTATTGACTACACAATTTTA
>PRKT01000429.1:45159-58336 GCA_003671525.1 Saccostrea glomerata
AGGAATATAGATACATGTATAAGGAATATAAATGCAAAACTTGCTATCTCAGATAATGTAAACGTTCGCTCTCGTAATTATCTGTATTTCATGCACGATGAAGACACACTAATTTTCTTTTTTAAACAAATTAACATTAAATGTAATTGTAGACAGAGGAATTCGAACCTCCATATATAACCTTTGATTTGTTCTCATACGGAAGTACTGTAATATTTTGTGAAAATAATGTATGTTATGAAAAGAATTAATTCCCGAGGGGAAGTCTCGAGTTGGGTAATGTAGAAAATCCCGGTGAGAGGAATCGATTTTGTTTAGAAATGATTTTTTTTTTTAATTCCAGCACAATATGAAATAAATTGATATGAAGCAAGGATCTTGTATAAAGTGCTTATCATTGATATCAATATCGGTATGTGTCAGTTTACACAGAGCACATCTCAAAATCTGAATATGAACTAGTAGATATCTGGTATTTAAAAATAAAACCATTTTTTAGAATGTATAAGTAAATAAAAATATGATATGGGTTGATTTTTCTACTCTTTTGAAAAAAAAATATAATAAAAAACAGTTTCAGTTCGGTTTCAGCATGCGAAAACCAAACAGAATCAAAATCAAAAGTAAAGATAATATGAGTTGATTTTTCTACCCTTTTGAAAAAAAATAATAGAAAAAAATTCAGTTCGGTTTCACCATGCGGAAACCATATGGAATCGAAATCAGTAGTAAAAAAGTCATTTGAATTGATTTTTTTTACCCATTTGAAAAAAAAGAAAAGAAAAAGTTTCAGTTCGGTTTCAGCATGCGGAAACCATATGGAATCGAAATCAATAGTTTCCGGAAACTGAAACCTACTGAAACTAAAAAGTATCATTAAATTGACATTTCATTAAATTTTACATTGGTTTCCGTTTTGCGGAAACTATTTGGAAACAAACCTAATAGTTTCAGCATACGGAAACCCTACAGAAACTTGCTGAAACTATTATATAGTTTCCGCATTGCGGAAACCATACAGGAAACTTCAACGCCAAGTTTCAGCAAGGTTTCCATATAGTTTCAGTTTTGCGGAAACTGGACTTTTCACCCAGTGTCTCTTTCCATTTTTCTGTTTTTTTGAACATCCATCGTTTTAACATTGGGCCGAACTTACGGTTTGTCTACAGAATGAAGTCTTACGTACGATGGCCGATATCAGCCTGTACATATTCCGACTGCTATTGAAATTTGTACATCTAAAATGTACATTGACATGTACATTTTGCAATGACGGTGCACACTTTGTGCTCTAAACGTTTGTCTGTACATGTACAAAATGGCAATGACAGTGCACACTTTGTGCTCTTAACATTTGTCTGCACATGTACAAACGTGAACGTTTGATACACATATTTTTCTAATTACAATTCCTGGTCGGCAAAAAAAACCCATATAATATGAATAAAATTGGACAAGGCACTGAGAAGATGAGTTTAGCAATAAAAAAGATGAAAAATATTAAATGAAAATGTTAGAAAAATTCCTGTGGACATTAGATCTAAAGTTAAAATCTGTCTTCTTTTACTGAAAAGACTGAAAATTCCATACATTAAAATCACCTTCCACAAACATTTTTTGCACAATAAATTGCCCCAATCCAACCCAGAAAATGATGACTATATAGTTCACACTCCTTTTTGTTCAAAAGTTGCAAAGGTCATTATAGAATAGAATAGATTTTATTACCAAATCAGGGCCCATTGGGCATAAACATATAACATACCGGTATATAATTACATATAAACATAATAAAGTAATAGACAGAATACAACATATGATGATGAAGAGCAATTCTTCTATTAAGAATATCTATAGGTGGCATTTTTAAGTTTCATATATAGACATGCATGATGGGTTGTTGTGCAAACATGTGCATTATTATTATCATTGATGATATACATTATATATCTAACCACATAAAACCATGTCTGAGTCAGTGTTGAAGGATAGAATATTGTTATTATAAGTTATCCACTTCTGTTCAATGTAGAGTATATAATACAACACACATATCAACAACATATTAACATAGTGTAACATATTGTGTTGAATTGTATACATACAGTATTGAATTGAGGTAAATAAAAGTATCATCAAATGACTTTGAATTATATGAGTAAGAGTCTAACCATATTATAACGTAAGTTTAAATTGTGACCTCAACTGTAACCTCTGACCATCATTTGAAAAACTTTAACATTGCGTTTCATAAAGTGTACAGTAATTATAAAGTGTACAGTAATTGAGCATAACACAATACTATTTTTAAAACAAAAGGTCTTTTGTTTTCATCCTTGCTACCCTTAAAACATCTTATAATGTCAAGTGTATACCACGTCTACGTCCCACCCCTGAATTGTGTTATCACTGGTGGCATAGTGTTTCACAAACACATCTTGTTTTAATAATAATTGTTCAACTCTTTCCCGTTGTACAGTTTTATTCATATTTAATGGTTTTTTGCCGACCAGGAATTGTAATTAAGAGCATAGGTGTTTCAACCATTCACGTTTTGACATTTGCCTTTTTGTACATGTACAGACAAAAGTTATGAGCACAAAGTGTGCACTGTCATTGCCATTTGGTACATGTACAGACAAAAGTTTAAAGCACAAAGTGTGCACTGTCATTGCAAAATGTACATGTCAATGTACATTTTAGATGTACAAATTTCAATAGCAGTCAGAATATGTACAGGCTGATATAGGCCATCGTACTTACGCCATCTTTGAAAGGTTGAATTTTAAAAAAGTGATTCGTCAATGGTCAGTATTCCGTATTCGAATTCAAATATTGTCATGTACTCAATATCATAAAATTACATGAATTTCTAATTCAATAATTAGTAAACGACAATACCTAGTTCATTTAACTAGTGTCTCGTAAAGCGTTCGTCGTGATTGGTAATCATTCTGTTTACTACATGTAGCTAAGATATAGTGAGTAGAATCGAGGAGCGAGAAAGTTACCTATAAATTCTAGATTTTTCTTATACATAGTAAAACTTCTTTTGAGATAGTGATTGTACCGATAGTAAACAGTCTTTTACTGGTTTTCGTACTGACTTTAGATATTTTTTTCAGTGTACTTAATCTTTGATGTCATATCTAAATAAATAATTTATAAAGACCTTTTGTAAAACAATGGGATTATGACATTACTAAGAAATGTAAAATAAACGTAAAACTTTTGGGTAAGGGGCACAACTTAATGTGTTTATTTGTATGTTGTTTAACGCCACACTCGAGAATTCTTCACTCATATATATGGAGACGCCATCGTCATAATATCCTCTACGTGTCCGTCAATGATCTTTGACACTGGAAACAATTAAAGCGTGTTTCTTATAAAAACAAAGAGAGAAAGATAGCTTGGTATTAATTTTAACTATGAAATTTTGTGCAAACAATCAAAGATTGCATGAAATTAATATCAGAAAAAGAAAACACGGTTTAATTACTCTCATATTTACGTGTGTTTTGTAGATATGTTTGCCGAAAATACTTCGACGTACAAATAATTTCCTTTGAACAGTTATACCATACCCTTAATTATTACATATGAAAATATTGACCTGTAAATAAATGAAATGGGCATATATAAGTTTAAATTCAATATTACTTTGATGAAACACTTTTTAACGAATAACCGACTAAAGAAATTTTAGTCGGTAGTCGGTATGATCGAACGATAGTCGAGTACTCGAATATTCGTTGACATCCCTACTTTTATTTAAAAATTACACAGAAAAAGTAAGTCAGGACAGACACGTAGCATCAGGGGACGGGGTGGGGGCGCCCCTTTTTTTCCAGACTAACTTTTTACTACAGGAAATGTTCATTAAGACAAGGGTTGGCATCCCACTTTTCGTTGTAGTGTGGTGTGGTGAAAAAAATCTTAGTTTATGAAGTATGTTTGAGAAATAAAATTGGTATGGAAAGAAGTAAGATTTTCAAAAAACCCACCTTCCCCTCTCTATTATCAAATTGAAATAGCAATTTCAGTGCATCAATTCCCTTCCTTTTCGGGATCTCGTTGTTTAAGCCCAACAATTATCTATCGGGTAACGGAACTGTCTGAATTATGAATCATACTATAAGGAGTCGTATATTCGAAGTTATAAACTTTGTTTAAGTTTTATTGCCAAGTTTCTAATAGTAAAACTTTAAGGTTATATTTTTGTTGTCCAAGTCATTAGTTGATCAGAAATAGTTTTATTAAAATAATGCTTGCTTTAACCAGAAGTCTCTGTTCAGACTAACTCTACTGGTTTGTACTTCTAACAAAGGAAGAGAAAAGTAGCAGTTGGGACTTGAAACTTTACAACAGCAATAAACAGAATAATGATCCTTGATCAAGTCTCTTTATGTGGCAAGATTGCAATAAGACTACAACTGTAGGAGTAGATTTTAATACAATTTTACAGAATTTTCAATTTTAGCTACCATGGCAACATCATTCATCAAAATCCAAAAACAGACAATTGTGTATCTCATTGTAGTCTACTTGCATGCCACATTTTATTATAATCATATTATATTATAATCAGACTAAAACTTTATTGAAAGAAGTATTTTACAGAAATATCTATTTTATTAACCATGGCAACACCGTGCATCGAAATCAAAAAGCGAAAGACAGAATTATTTATCTTAGTAAAGTCTACTTGTGTGCCAAGTTATATTGAAATCAGACCAAAACTGTACAAGGAGTAGCAGTTTGAAAGTATTTCACAGAAATTTCCATTTTTAGTAACCACGGCAACACTGTTCATCGAAATCAATAACCGATATAAAGAATTATGTATCTTAGTGTAGTCTACTTGTGTGCAAAGTAGTATTGAAATCAGACCAAAACTGTAGTAGCATTTGAAAGTATTTCACAGAAATTTTTTTTGAGCTCACCTGAGCCGACGGTTCAAGTGATCTTTTCTGATCACATTTTGTTTGTCGTCCGTCCGTCTGTAAACTTTTCAGCTCACCTGAGCCGAAGGCTCAAGTAAGCTTTTCTGATAATATTTTGTCCGTCGTCCGTCTGTCTGTAGTTTGACCAGAAAAGCTGAGACTTATGTGGAAGCATCCAGGGGTAGTGTAGATTCTAAATTGTTCAAATCATGATCCGGGGGTTTCGAGTGGCCACAATAAGGAATCAAAGTGTAAAATATATAGGGAAAATCTTCTCAAGAACCACTGGGCCAGAAAAGCTGAAACTTAGGTGAAAGCATCCTGGGGTAGTGTAGATTCTAAATTGTTGAAATCATGACCCCCAGGGGTTAGGTGGGGCCACAATCAAAGTTTTACATAGAAATATATTAGGAAAAAAACTTTTAAAATCTTCTCAAGAACTACTTTGCCAGAAAAGTTGAAACTTGTGTGGAAGCATCCTGGGGTTGTGTAGATTTTAAATCTTCCAAATCATTACCAGTGGTGTACGATGGGGCAACAAAGGTATTACAAGGGGAAATCTGGTTAAGAATTAGCATGGTCAAAGCTTCACAGTTGAGCGATGCGGCCCATGGGAGTCTTGTTCCATTTTCGACTTCTCCTCAAGAACCAATGGGCCAGGTTTTACCAAACTTGATACGAAGCATCCTTGGGTGAAGGGAAGTTTTTAAAAATTGTTAAAATGAAGGGCCAAGTCCCATCAAAAGGAGAGATAATCAAGAAAAGACAAAAATAGGGTTGGGTCTCTAAAAAATCTTCTCAGGAACAACTGTGCCAGAAAAGCTGAAATTTATGTGGAAGCATTCTGGGGTAGTGAAGATTCTTAATTGTCCAAATCATGACCCCCGGGGGTTGGGCGGGGCCACAATAGGAAATCAAAGTTTTACATAATAATATATAGGAAACAACTTTAAAACTCTCTTCTCAAGAACCAATATGCCAGAAAAGCTGAAACTTATGTGGAAGCATCCTGGGGTAGTGTAGATTCTAGATTTTTCACATCATGACCCCCTTGGGGTTGGATGGGGCCACAATGGGGAATCAAAGTTTAACTTAGAAATATATATGTATGAAAAATCTTTGAAAATCTTCTTCTCAAGAACCACTGGGCCAGAAAAGCCGAAACTTATGTGGAAGTATCCTGTGGTAGTGTAGATTCTAAATTGTCAAAATCATGACCCCTGGGGATAGGGCGGGGCTACAATGGGGAATCAAAGTTTTAATACATGGATATATATAGGAAAAACACTTTAACAATATTTTTCCCAAGAATCACTGGACAAGTATACTGAAATTTATGTGGAAACATTCTCGGATAGTGTAGATTCTAAATTGTTAAAAGCATGACCCCGGATGTTTGGTGGGCCACAATAAGGAATCCAAGTTAAACATAGAAAAGTTCAAATTGAGGACAAACAGACGGACGGGCGGCCAAAAACTATCTACCCCCGAATCTTTGATAACGGGGGCATAAAAAAATGATAGTCCATCTTTTGTCCATCGTCGCAAAGCATGGCCGAAATATACGATCCTCTCCCATTCTGTAGGAGACAGCTTTATGCGGAATCCAGACCGTGGTTTGAGACGATGTCTTTTGTCATGTTGATGGTTAAAGTTTTCGTCATGTCGGGGGAACGACGGACAATGAGGATTAATGCAAAAGCGAGGAACAAAAAGATGAAAAAAGTTAATTTTTTTAAAAATCACTTGTTATTGAACTTAACTTTTTGCGAGATCAGATCGCTGAATATTTTTTTGGATTATTAAATGTAATTTGAAAATAATTCATCAATGAGAGTAAATAAATCGGGCCAAAAATACATTTTCCAAATGAAGGAATCACACGACGAATTAAGATTCCAGCTTTTCTGATGGGAAATGTACATTCACAATATCGTGTTTTCGAGTAAGTATTAATGAAATTGTGCTCACACTGACGTCATTCTTTAGTTCCTAGTGCCAAGGTTATCAGTAAAAGAAACAACTCCTCCTGCATTTCCTGTCATAACTGACGACTTGACGTGTGAAGTACACGCTTTCTAACTCGTTGCTTCCTCCTATACTTACAAAATAAATACATGCCGGTATATGCATTATTGATTGGAGATTAGTGCAAAATGAATAGAGAATTTTTCTTAGAAAAGCAAAGAATTTTTTAGAGTAATTATTAGGAAAAAGAATCATTAATTGTTTGACCTGTGAAAGCATGTCTTTCAATATCTGGATCAACCGAGCTGATATCAAAACATTGGGATGCGAGACTAACCGTTGTTCTGGTTTTTTTGCTGGTATTATACAGAAAAGCATGTCAGTTAATTCAAAAATCGTGATGATAACCAAGTATGATTTTGTTCACGGCATTCGTTTCATTTCGTTATCTTCTCCTTTTTCATACTTATGGTAAAGAGAACATAAAAAAAAAATGAGTACGATCATGTTGATCTTGTTGTTAAGTCTGAAGGAATTATCGATACTGTCACTTTCCAAGAAACATGGTTTATATAATCTGACATTAACACATGTTGCTGCTTTGTTTCAAGATACAGTATTGTAATGCATTTCGATTTTCGCCTGGAGCTAAAATTTTAATCTAGAAATGAAAAGTTTGATTTTTATTGCTTAAAAAAAATTATACTTTCGTTTGAGACCTTTTTCAGCCGCATCAATATGAAAAATTCTGCAATTCAAATATTTACAAAAATATCAATGTTTTCAATGGTTACACGAATTTATGAATGTTAAAGGTACATGTACCTTCTTCCACAAGTTTATTAAAAAATTAACTATCTATATTCCTATAATATAGCCCTATCGTGTTTCGTGTGGTACGTGGATGTAAATAATTCAAAACATTCTATTTCAGGATTTCTACTTTATAGATCAGACTTTTTGTTAGATAAGATTTTAGTGTGGCAATATGATTCAGTCTTGTACAGAATACATCTATCATGTCCACACAATCAATAGTAAATAGATATAATAAAATAATATATTGCCCCAGGTTCCTACCAACGATCAGTGCTGGTTATTTTTCCCGCACCTAATCCACTCTTTCTTTCTCCGGTGCTGAAAGTATATTCATTTTTGTCTCACTCTTCAATTATACCGTCCGAACATAACCCCCTTTCTCTCCTTCCCTTGACATGCTGACTTAAATACTTCTAGACACAAAGAACAGGAACTGTCCCTGCAAAGTTAAGCAATTGTTCTGTCAAAAAGCAATTTTTGTCTCGCAGCTTGTTATTTACGGACCTACCGGTGAAGATAATATATAAAATACAAAAGAACCCCAAAGAGCGACCATAGCGGATATATGTACTATTGTGAACTATTCGTTTACCAATTCTCTTTGCAGTCCTGATCCACTCTTATTTGTTGGCTTGATTAAAAAAAAATCTTGAGTCTTTGCATTCGATATATTGGGAAGTACATAATTATTGGAATTTCTTTTCAATTTCTTTTGATCTGTTTTCGTGAGTATCATTTCTTAAATATTGTATAATTTGTTCGAGCTATAGGAACCACATGTTGCTTTGGCTGAAGTACAACAAGGGGGTCGAGGCACAACGAATGTGAATCCATGTGTTCATGTTTATTTTTATGCCCACTAGTTCTACTGTGTGTTAGTGTTGGAAAGTTATTATTTTGTAAATAAACCAGATAATTACTATAAGCGCTGTCATGCTCATATAAACGGTTTCAGATCAAAGCCAATTCCCAAACTAATTACTTAAATTGAGACCAAAAAGACAACTCCTTGATTGGAAAATCTCGGAATTACTTTGTCGCGTATATAAATAAACTGAATTCCTGCACGACCAGCTGATTTTGATTTTGTTGGATTTTACTTCTACAAGGATGAATTCAGCTTCTACATCCGTCAGCGTCAAGCAAACGGGTATCGTCAAGGGGAGACAAACAACGACTGATTTAGAGGTAGGTACTACAATGATGTCAATTGACTGTACGGTCCTTACAGAGCATTTCAACTGTGTTTCCCCATACATAAAATACATGTCTACAATAAAATCTTTTTATACATCAGTTTACATCAAGGTAACCGGTTAACGGTCTCAAGTTTGTGAAAATTTCAAAAGGAATAAATATTAATAAACACTTGACTTTCATACCAAAATATTTTTTAATAAACTATTGACATCGCGCTGAAACTTAAATTTTTCATTTTTATAACGAATTATTTATCTCTGAGTGAGATTAGCATGGGGAACATAAGGCACCAAAGTGAACGCCGTATATTTCGAATCGGCCTAGAAAAATTAAAATTCATTGAATTAAAAAAAGACAACATCGTCGGTTTGAGGTTTAAATTCTTTATAATAAAAACACATTTGTGAAAAATAGGAAATGATTTGGGAATATCATTTCTATGACAATGCCTGAGAGGAGTTGTAAATAAAAAAAAAAACGTTCATCTCCGACGTGTGTCTTAAAGAAGGAGAACGCTAAAAGGTCAAACATGCAGCATGCCACTCTTTAATCATTGAATATTCCAAGGTCCCTCGCCTTGCATTAGCGTGTAAGGTTAGGGAATCATTTGTTTTGCTATTGTTGTCCACAAACTCTCCTGTGTAACAAAGTGAACTCATGTTGAATCCCACACCTTTAAAAGAAAATAAACACGCGGTTTTTTGGTGTTTAGCAAAATCATATTTCCAAGAACTTCTCATTATTTTTGCTTGACAAGACTCTAGCGAGACTGAGAATTAAGATAAATTCACGGAAGCATATATATCTACAATGTATGATAGAAGTACGATCGTTTTGTCTAGCATGAGGGATCATGAGTTTCAATGCATTTCAGACTTCACAGCTATACAATATTCATGAATTAAATGTACACCATCTCTCCTTAGAGTACTATTAAAACTTTTACTACATTTTTCATCATACATACATTTTTACCGATCCACTAACTTTTTTTTAATTTTTATTCTGACCAAACATGCATAAGTTTCATGCGCGCATTTAGAAGGGGGTATGATTTTATGAGGAAAAGCAAAATGTTAAAAATAAGTCCATGTGATTTTTCTGATTTTCACCATTTTGCATTTCCTCATAAAATTTACATGGCTTGGTATATTTTTGTAAAGTTTATATTACACTTAAAGCACTAAGCTATGCTGAAATTTGTTTTCATCTGTAAACCTTAACCTAGTGGGATTTGTCCATATTTGTTATTTTATTGAAGTATTAACAAATATTTTCCAAGTCTATTTCATTTTCCTAGTTTGAGGAGAAAAATTTTAAAGAATTATTCACTTCAGTGAGATGATATTAAGTCTCCTCCAAAGAAAAAAAAATTGTATCATCTGTCCTAAAGTCGATAAGAAAAATGCACTGCACTTGTGAAAAAAAAATTCAGTGGGAATTGTTATCCGCTCCGGATTTTTTTTTTATTTTAAACTACTTTTTATAATCATTAAAAGTAAATAAAAAGTTTCAATCGATTAAAATTTTACAGCAAATTATGGGATGAAAAAAGACTTTTTAAATTTTATCCCCCCCCCCCTCCCTCGTGTTCATTTTATATCGCTTTGTCAGGGAATTGCATCTCTTAGATAACACTTCTACATTAAATAATTAACTGTAAGGATAATTTTTCTTAGAATATTACTGAACTTGGCACTTTCAGGGGCAATGATGTAAATTATTCACGTCATCTGAGTGTGCCACTTCCTTCGATTTGATTAGTAATGATTTTGAATACTAGTAGTAAATACAGATTAAATTAGATAGTACATGATTTCGATTCTGGTAGATTCAAACATTTTCCATTGTTAAAAATTATTTTTAACACAGGGTTCATAGTTATCTTCTTTTCAATCCCTTAACTATACTGCGAAAAAAATAACGTTAAACATATTTGCAAAATATTTATAACAGCTAAAATTGAATAAGGTTATTTTTTTCTGTTGTCAAGTTAATGCACACAATGTCATGTACATGAATATGCAGCAGAAAAAATTATAAGTAGGTACATTGTATTTAGAGTTATCAGTACCTGTATATACGAGATACTCTATGAATTTGACCTCATAATAATGATGCACTGAAGAATATTGTTTAACGGCCCTTTCGAGAATTTTTCACTCATATGGAGACGCCACTAAAGAATTGAAAAAAAAGTAATTGATTAAGACAATTAAATATTAAGTGACAGAGTAATGGAACAAATTATGATGTAAATGTAAATTTCTACAAATGCAGTTTAAAATTTAACATAAATGTATATTTATGAAACGTTTATTTTAAAAAATTTGTAAAACACATCAAAGAGTTCTTCTCTATGATAGTTTTAGTTCTTTCATAAAAAGGTTACATGTTCAACTCGCTTCAATTGTAAAGATGAAACATTCGCCACCAATTATCAAATACCGTCCACAGATATTGACGCCAAACACTCGGGGGAGGCGGAGGCTATCGTGTCATTTGTCTTCTTTTGCAACTTCATGACCTTTTTACACAGGCCTTGGATCGCTTAATTTTTTTTTTTCAACACCTCAATTTTTTAAGCGATCTCAAGGCCTGTGCCTTTTTAGGTCACCTGAGTAAACTCAGGTGACCTATTGCTATCCGTTTTCGTCCGTCGTAGTGCGTCGTTTGTCGTGCGTCGTGTGTTAACATTTGAACATTTTCAGCTTCTTCTCTGCAACCACTGAACCAATTTCAACCAAATTTGGCATAAAGCATCTTTGGGTGAAGGGGAACACAAATTGTGAATTTCATGATCACTGCCCCCCTGGGGCCTGAGGGGTGGGGCCAAAACCACTAAAATTAATGCAATCTTTAAAAATCTTCTTCTTTACTCCTGGACATCAAGCAGTCAAACTGTTTGCATGATTGTAATCAGCAATGAGTCCTCTACCAAAATTGTGAAATTCATGGCCCTGGGGTCAGGGGTTCTAGTGCTAGGGCGGGGCTAAATAAGTATATAGTGAAAATGCATTATTTCTTTGAAAATCTTCTTCTCTGCTCCTGGGTATTAAATAAACCAACTAAGTACATAGTTATGATGAGCAAGAGTGCCTCTACCAAAATTGTGAATTTTATGGCCCCAGGGTCAGGGGTTCTGGTGTTAGGGCGGGGCTCTATTGATTATATAGTGAAAATACATGAATTCTTTGAAAATCTTCTTCTCTGCTCCTGGGTATTAAATAAACTAACTAAGTACATAGTTATGATGAGCAAGAGTGCCTCTACCAAAATTGTGAATTTTATGGCCCCAGGGTCAGGGGTTCTGGTGTTAGGGCGGGGCTCTATTGATTATATAGTGAAAATACATGAATTCTTTGAAAATCTTCTTCTCTGCTCCTAGGTATTAAATAAACTAACTAAGTGCATATTTATGATAAGCAAGAGAGCTTTTAACCAAATTGTTAATTTTATGGCTCCAGGGTCAGGGGTTCTGGTGTTAGGGCAGGGCTCTATAGATTATATAGTGAAAATACATGAATTCTTTGAAAATCTTCTTCTCTGCTCCTAGGTATTAATTAAACTACTTAAGTTTATAGTTATAATGAGCAAGAATGCCTCTTTCAAAATTATGAATTTTATGGCCCCAGGGTTAGAGGTTCTGGTGTTAGGGCAGGGCTCTATTGATTATATAGTGAAAATACATGAATTCTTTGAAAATCTTCTCCTCTGCTCCTAGGTATTAAATAAACTAACAAAGTTTATAGTTATGATGAGCAAGAGTGCCTCTACCAAAATTTTGAATTTTATGGCCTCAGGGTCAGGGGTTCTGGTGTTAGAGCGGGGCTCTATTGATTACACTTTTGAAAATACATGAATTCTTTGAAAATCTTCTTCACTGCTCCTAGGTATTAAATAAACTAACTAAGTGTATAGTTGTGATGAACAAAAGTGCCTTTACCAAAATTGTGAATTTTATGGCCCTGGGGTCAGGGGTTCTGGTGTTAGGGCGGGGATGTATAGATTATATAGTGAAAATACATGAATTCTTTGAAAATCTTCTCCTCTGCTCCTAGGTATTAAATAAACTAACTAAGTTTATAGTTATGATGAGCAAGAGTGCTTCTACCAAAATTATGAATTTTATGGCCTCAGGGTCAGGGGTTCTGGTGTAAGGGCGGGGCTCTTTTAATTACACTTTGAAAATACATGAATTCTTTGAAAATCTTCTTCACTGCTCCTAGGTATTAAATAAACTA
>PRKT01000429.1:92103-115267 GCA_003671525.1 Saccostrea glomerata
TTTGGGGAACATAATAATACTAATTTAGCGTATGCCCTCGTATGGCAGCTAATAGCGAGAGTTTCTTAATTAAAGTTAAACTTCAAAGTAACTGAAAGGTCAAAAGCTAAAAATTGTTGGTATCCAAAAGAAAAGTTTTGTAACAAGAAATGATACACCAGTGAAATATGAGGGCCCTAGTTGTAAAAATGTATTTTCTGTTAAAACTCTATGACAACGGTAATTTTTTTTTAAGTAGGTCAAACTCTAAGGTCAAGGTAAAAAGTCAAAAATATTTATACATATATATAAGCATGTGAAGTATAAAATTTAAAGCCCTAGTTCCAACTGTTCAAAAGTTATGACCAAGGTTCAAGTTTTATTTTTTTTTTTTGTAAAAGTGGGTCAAAGTCAAAGTTCAAGAGGTAAAATTTTATGGTACCCGAAGTAAGGTTCTGTCACAAGGAATACAACTGTGAAATATGAAAGTCACAGCCCCATCCACTTAAAAGTTATGAGCAAGATTAAAAGTGTTGCGGATAAACAAAAACACAGACGGACAGACAGGACCAAAAGAAATATACTCTCGAATCTTCGATTACGGGGGCATAAATGATAATAATATTTTTCTCTTTGAATGGTTCAAAAAACCTTTCTGTAAACCACTGACTACATTTTTAAGATATTGAGAAATAAACATAACCTTTTCTCGCGTTCTACAAATATGATACTGAGCTTTGATTTAGTGAAAACATGACAACAAAGGAAATATAAATGATACAGTTGTGTTTAAAAGTGCCGCTGGTAAAATGTGAGAGCTAGACAATGTAAACAAATTGGTTTTTCCTGGGAAAAAAAATGAAGCCATCAAAAGCTGGATCAAAAACTTTTTTACAAAGTAAAACTGAGTCAGTTTATTGATTGGCAAATTTGTTATTATTGGAATGGCAACAAAGTGTGTTTTCATCACAAGTGTTTTGTATGCAAATTGGGGTACCTTAGTCAACACTAATGTAACAGTTAACCCTTATAACTTAAATGACAAATATACTTTACGTAAAGAGTCGTGTTTCGATGAAATATTTAAGATTTGTTTTTCCGAGCTTCCCGAGGAGATTGTAGTTAAGAATTTACTTTATGTCTCTCACTATTTCCTAGATACAAGCAGCTCACTGCAGCTTTGTTTTGCTCAGAATTCTATTTCAAATACGACAGGACAAATATCTGTGAGAATGAAAATGTCATTTATTCAATAGTAAATGACGAATAAATAAGTTTTACAAACAAGGGGGGAAATCAGTAAAGAACAAAACAAACATTTTGCACGCACATATAAATATTTACATTTTACACGATATGAACACATGCGTTCTGATTTCCCCCATAGAAAATAGGTCACAAAGAAAACTTAAGTTCTGACTAGATACAACATAAACTTTATTAAAAATTACATACGGCTTACAAAAAGCAAAAGATGGCGACAAATACGGCCAAAGATACGATCAACAGATCATATCCCACGCCATGGAGTTAAGAATTTAATGCCAGTTTTCATCAGTCGTGCATTAAATTACTCAAAAACGCCGATTTTCTTCTATTAGTAATAACGGATTATGTTGGATTTCGATCTCACTTAAAAACTACAATTACCTTTGTTATTATTAATACCTACATGTAATATACATGACAGCACGTTGCCTTGAAAATGTATTGGACGATATTTTTGGCGGAAATTGGTATTGTATAGATGTTTTATTCAAATATGAAGTCATGTTTTCCATTAAATAAGAAATTATTTTGAGAAGAGTTCTTTTAGATTTGAAATGAATACAACGATGAAAGAATTGTTTAATTATCGGAAAAGTACTAGTACTAGTAATCGGAGGCAAAGGAGAACTCAATTCATCCCCCTGATGATAGAAATGTTTTAATATCTCACCCCTCAATTAACTAAAAATGAAAAATCTGTGATTCTCTTTTTCATAATAGAAAAATGTCAAATGATATCTCAAATTATTGCTGCAATGTTGCATGTTGAGCACCCCCTAAATTAAAATATACTTGATTTTTTTGGGGAGATGATATTGAAAAGGAGGCTTACGAGCCATGATCTCATTAGGGGTATTTTGGTTTTCTTTATGATTTTTTTTCTCTCTCTCTCTCTCTTTTCAGCTCACCTGAGCCGAAGGCTCAAGTGAGCTTTTCTGATCACATTTTGTCCGGCGTCCGTCTGTCTGTCTGTCTGTAAACTTTTCACATTTTCGACTTCTTCTCAAGAACCGCTGGGCCAATTTCAACCAATCTTGCCACAAAGCATCCTTGGGTGAAGGGGATTCAAGTTTGTTCAAATGAAGGGCCACGCCCTCATTCAAGGGGAGATAATTGAGAGTTAGTGAAAATTTTGTGGTATGTTTTAAAAATCTTCTTCTCAAGAACTACTGTGCCAGGAAAGATGAAACTTATGGGGAAACATCCTCAGGTAGTGTAGATTCAAGTTTGTTCAAATCATGTCCCCCGGGGGTAGGGCTGGGTCACAATGGCCGACCAAAGTTTTATATAGAAATATATAGGAAAATTCTTTAAAAATCTTCTTCTCAAGAACAGGAAAGCCATGATTGCTCATATTTATATGGAAGCATCCCCAGGTAGTGTAGATTCAAGTTTGTTCTAATCACGACCCCCGGGGGTAGGGCGGGGCCACAATGGCCGACCAAAGTTTTATATAGAAATAAATAGGAAAATTCTTTAAAAATCTTCTTCTTAAGAACAGCAAAGCCATTATTATTGCTAATATCTATATGGAAGCATCCCCATGTAGTGTAGATTCAAGTTTGTTCAAATCATGTCCCCCGGGGGTAGGGCGGGGTCACAATGGCCAACCAAATTTTGATATTGAAATATATTGGAAAATTCTTTAAAAATCTTCTTCTTAAGGACAGCAAAGCCATAATTGCTCATATCTATGTGGAAGCATCCCCAGGTAGTGTAGATTCAAGTTTGTTCAAATCATGTCCCCCGGGGGTAAGGGGGCACTATGGCCGACCAAATTTTGATATTGAAATATATAGGAAAATTCTTTAAAAATCTTCTAAAGAACAGCAAAGCCATAATTGCTATTATTTATGTTGAAGCATCCCCAGGTAGTGTAGATTCAAGTTTGTTCAAATCATGACCCCCGGGGGTAGGGCGGGCCACGATGGCCGACCAAAGTTTTATATAGAAATATACAGGAAATTCTTTAAAAATCTTCTTCTTAAGAACAGCAAAACCATAATTGCTAATATTTATGTGGAAGCATCCCTAGGTAGTGTAGATTCAAGTTTGTTCCAATCATGACCCCAAGGGGTAGGGCGGGGCCACATTGGCCGACCAAAGTTTTATATAGAAATATATCGGAAAACTCTTTAAAAATCTTCTTCTCAAGAATAGCAAAGCCATAATTGCTCATATTTATATGGATTCATCCTCAGGTATTGTAGATTCAAGTTTGTTCAAATCATGTCCCCTGGGGGTAGGGCGGGGCCAAACTTTTGGTTTTACACTTTTCTATAGTATTGTAATTATAACCAATTTCTACTTTTTCCTAGCCACAATGCTCGGGTGAGCGATGTGGCCCATGGGCCTCTTGTAATAACTTTAAGATCGAGCACTCATTCGACATTGTATCTTAAATAGCAAAGGGATTCCGGTAGGGGACCTTTATTGCTTATGCAATACCCTCAGTATTCTTGTTTTATTACAGGCTATTATCTAGCGCTTATTATCTTAATAGCTTATGTACTCATATTCTAAAATGTTTAAATTTTGATGCCAAAAAACACATTTCCTAAATTGAAGTTCTTTGTTTTCATTTATACAAAATTACTACAGTAATTTTGCTTGATTTTGTTTAACATGAAATGTTTAATCACAATGTTAATTGGTTTGCTTGATGTATGTTCATGACCAACCTTGCAACTGTCTACAGAAGAGGATGAAAAAAGTCTTTTATGCTGCTTTTGTCTCGTTTTCTTTTTCACGTTGAATGATGTATCTGTCACAAGGAGTTTATTAATTACTCCAGTATCAAATTACTCTATTGAGTGTTCTTTATTAGTCTTAAGGAATATAAACATCATTGTAACTATTCCTTGTCCTAGGACCAATCAATAAATGTCCCTACTTCGTGCTTTAATTTGTATTGATGACAATTGGCTAGATCAATATTTGCTGAAAGTTATGAATTATTTGATTATGATTCCAATTCTGCAATTTGTTGTCCACCCGTATTTGTTCAGATGTTAGTCAATTATCATTAATATTTCCGCTTCCCCTTCTTGCCAGATTATCATCTGCTTTTCATTCTATTTTCTGAATATTAAGACGACTTTTAAGGTTCATTTCCTAACGTTGAATGCAAATGACCAAAATAGAAATTAAAACAACTCGGAGCATACTGAATGGTAAACAGTTTAATATTCCGGCGTTCACTTGCATTGTTATATTCGTTGTGGTATGATCAAATTTTACTTCCACACGGAATGCACTTGTCATGTTAACCCTGATGATTTTATCGATCAGAAATATAGAACAGCATTTTGGATACTTTTTGTACTTAACTACATGTATTTCCTTCCCAGACGCTCTTGTTTAAGTATCAATTTTACAGGCGTTTTTCGCAGACTCTCGGTTGCCATTCCTGTTTGAAATTTTATTTAAGTTTATGCTTATTGTGCTTCGTGACTATATATGATTGTAGCATTGGCCAAGCAGATCACTTGTGTCCCAAATGAGTTCCACACATTAACATGTAATGAAAGTTGGCGCTTTGGTTTCAATAATTTCCTCTAGACTAATATATATGGTGCCTGGCACTGACCCAATTTTCAGGAAATCCTCTTTCGTAGGCTAATAATTAATAACATTATTATTATTTTGAATTGTTCATACTATTAATTTGATGTTTTCTTTCATATAGACTATGAATATTTTCCTTATTTTTTAACTGGTTCAGCATAAACAAGTTGATCTAGCGATTGGGTGAACTTCGTCTTATTCGTTGTATTTTGTAACGCCTTGTATTTTTATGTCGGAATAGTAAAAACACTAAAATATGATGCCATAACGCTATACAGTCCTGAACTTATCTCATATAATATTACAGCTGGCTTTATTGTTATGAACTCAAATAATTATTCCACCATGCCGTTTTGCAAAATTCATTTCCTTTCATAACGACTTAGTTTGTAAAATAATACGTCCGTAATCTTTAAAAAACAAGACATGAGTCCTTTGCTGGTACATGTATGTGCATGATAATAAGCCAAATTCTATCTCTCTTTTCTTTATTTTCTCCACCGGACCAACAGACTCCCTCTGTGTGCTGCATGTCGCCTGCAGTGTAAAATTTATGTTTTTCATTTTCTTATTTTCCCAAAAACCATTGATGTTTGACAACTTACATATATCGAAGCCTCACAACGTTTACTGGAGAGATCAAGTTTGTTAACAAAAGGGGTTATGCCTCTTATCAATGGGAGATAAGTAAGAAATATGGAGAATATATTGTAACTCAAAATCCTAAGTGGTAAACAAGCCGAAATAGTGGAACTTTTTTCATGAAGTTTATATTTAAGTTTGCTCCAATGTCGGAAAGAGACAACTTTAGGGGGGGGGGGCCTAACTTCTGAATGGTTGGCAATAAACCTCAGCGACATGGCATTTAATTTCACAATAATTGGATCCTCGATATTGTTCGATTCAGCAAAGTTCGTCAGAAATTGTTGAAAAATTCTCCCGGTGTGGGAATAGCAGAACGCTTCAATTATTTAAACAGATTTGTAAATATATCCTTATGTATAATGTCAATTTAATTCAAGACAAGCTAATTCAGAGATTCTGCATCCACCGCTTAAACAGTGTTCGAGCTAGGAATTGAAAATGGAGGGATGCATGAGAGATGCACATTTTCGCGATTCGTCGTTTCGCTATGATCATTTTATTTTATACAAATTTTATGTGATATATTTAAAAAAAAACATATTTCATGAGCACTCGAAAATGTTATCACAATGTTCAACGCATGATTCAATCCTGCATATTTGATTTTCATTTCAGGTGATTAGTTAATGTTCACAAGTCTTCTTTTTTGTTCTTGTTGAAGAATGTTGATACACTCTCATCAAGTATGGAGTTGAACAGTTCTTTGTTGCAATTGTATTTGATTGCCAGGATTTTGGAAATGGTCTGGGTCTTAAGGTTGGATCTTTGGCTGGTCCTTAGTAGTTTGAGTTGGCTGAAGACTCTTTCAACTTCAGCTGTACTGAGTGGTTGAACTACTGCAATGCTGTAGAAAGTGGACACCAATGGATACCCTCATCTGTTTCAAGCTTAGAGCTTGGTGTTATGGTGAAATGAACAGTCTATGTAGATCAGGTAGTAAAAGTTGACTCAATTTGTCTCGATAATCATCATTTTATTTCACGCATTTGTTTTTGTTCAAGTATTGGCATTAATATCACGTTACTTTGACAATATACTGTGAGCGGTACTGTCCATATGTCTCTTATGAAGGCCTTCTCTGTATGATTTGTATTGTAGCTACCTTCAATATAGGACAATCAGAAAATTATTATACATGTCTTGCAAAAGAAATCGGTACTGGTAAAGCAGCAGTGAATTGTTTGATTGTTATGAGTGAACATATCAGCGATGTTTGTTGATGGAGGGAGGTGCTGCAATATTCACTTAAGCTTGTTCCCTGCCAGTATAAATAGGTGTTACTGCACACAGATTAATAAGAATCCAAAGGAAAGAGAACGTCGAGGGAAAATAGTCTTTTTTTCCTTTTAAATGTAAGTGTTCAAGCGACCTCTGAACAGTTTTTGATTTGATTGTTTAAAATTTTTTTTAGAAAAAATACACGTCTCATGCAGGATTGGGGATAACATGTGGCGTCCAGCAGCATATTAAAGCTTATATACATTGTTTTGGTTTCAAAAGTTTTAACGTTGCTTCATCCGATTTACGGTAAGGCCATCTGTAAAGAACTGTTTTGCTGCCCTCTCTCGACCAACTGGCTAAAACTGTCCCGACTCATTTTATTTATCGTCCAGGATGTAATTATTTTTGTTATGTACTCTGGAAAATATATTCTAAAAATTTAGAATTGAATTAAAATTGAACTTTTGTGAGAGAAAATATATAAAAAAAAAAACTGTGTTTATTTGTCAACATGGTTTAAGACAGACTGCGATTTCTCTTAAAAAGTGTTTTTTATAACCCCAAAAATGCTTTCTCATATTGTTATATAGGCTACCTATCTAGGCATGTTAATTAAGTATATAAGAAAATATGCATCACAATTGGACCAAGCAACTTCAACAATTGTAGATACATAGAGGATAAAACATACCCTTTCCCATATCACATCCTGTATCAGCCCGAGACACCAATATCAGCCAAATGGCTGAACACCCGAGGGTTGATATTGGTCGTGGACTGAGACAGGATGTGATGTGGAAAAGGGTATGCTTTATTATGTTTATTACATACTTAGTTATAAATACAGTACACATTAAGATGAGAAGAAAATAAGTAAATAATCATGCACAGACTTCTTACATGTACACGACCTATTGTCTCATGCGGTTTGGGTTTGTTTCTACTTCTATTTCAAATGTGCCCGATCCGTGATTCGAAAATAATTTTTTATTTGTCATTTAGATTATCCTTACATTCAAAAAGTTAAAATTAAGAGTACGATCACAATAACTTTTATTTTGGTTTATACGGGCTGATACGGCTATTGTGACGTCAGGCATATCGCATATGCAAAAATCCTGTATTTATTACTAAGTATGTAATAAATGTATATAAAAAAATCATACACTGCTCAGAATCATGTAAGCATTGTATAACATGTATATATATCATAATATAGATCTTGGGAGGACAATGAAACAAAAGGTTAATTATATAGTGCAATGGTGTTTGAATGCATTATACATGTACATATTTCAGTCTAAAATCGGTAGTTACATTATGAGCGACTGCTGAAATCAATAAATGTACCTCTTAATCCTCGAGAGAACATTCTAATACGTTAAATGAAACATTGGTCTCTTTGTAGTTGTAAAAAAGAGCTTGCTCGTCAAAGCAACGCTTTGTTTAGCAACACTGAATTGTTCAATATCGTTGAAAAATATTTTTTTTACTCTTTTAATTGTAAATTCATTAGCTTGTAACACCGAGGATAACCTTTCCTTTTGTTTGTTTTGTATTTTTAACAAATGCATACTCTTTTAATATGAGAACTTGTATTCAACCGGCTGAATAAAGGAGTTTGCCTGTACAATATTCGTAGAAATGCTTACCCACCTTCGGTGATAATGGGTTAAGTCAATGAATAATGAATGTCATTCATATTTAGAATTACAATTTCTCTCATCGTTAGCAAAATAATGCGTAAATTTTAATCAACATTAATTTCATTAATTTATGTATATTTCATCACTATTCTTGGTATGGACTCGCGCCATAGTGAGATAATACGAAACGGTGCATCTGTGTCTAGTTAGTGATCACTTAGATGTGTTCGAAATAGGTTAGCATCAGGGCGCACTAATTAACGACATCTCTATTCTTACAGTATATACAATTTCTACCTGTAAACTACCGACGCATACACATTAGACACAATTAGTCATTCAGATAAGAACGGTTACACCACAGGGCCTATGTCTTTTATTATGGGACTCTTTTGAACTCTTTTTTTAAGTGACGATTATTGACTTTACATTAGGACTTTTAATGACGTTACAAACGTGTAATCATATGTTAGCATAAAAAAAGTTCCTGAACTATATATATGTATGCATATGTTGAGGATGTGAGTTTCATATATGCTTACTACCTGTAAAGACTTTACGAGTGCATAACCAGGTCAATACATCTGTCTCTGGTATTATTTGGAGAGCTCGTCAGAGGGACCCTGGAGAATAGATATGTATAGCGTACTATAAGTCCATTGGCCAGATGCTCTGATTAGCACCCAATTTACATAAAAAAGGATCGTAAATAACGATTGAGCAGGACAAACAATTAATACTATCTCGTGTGTCAGCTTCACCGTTATAACACAGTATCAATGGAATTACTTGTAACGAGTGTTTATTGAGAGGAAAAAATCATTAGTACTGGTGAACGTGTTTGTATTGTCACCTGCTGATACTTAGGAAGAGTCCCTGTAATTTTCTTCGCTTTCTTGATTGACTTTTGGACAACAAATTGAAGCATTCTCTGCAGGAAGATATTTGTTAGTGTTGGAAACTCTACGCAAGTTCCGCAATTTCCATGAAAATTTAAAATATATTAGAGCTGTTTTGAAAACATATATATTTTGAACCCGTTTGTTTTGGTTTCAGTTGTTATTTTACAGCCATTTGTGCTTACTTGGATATTACAATTTTCGGGAAAAAAAATTCACACGGTTGCGGTCAATTGGCCAATCAAAAAGTTTAAGGATAGAATTTTGATAAACTGAGCATTTTTAATTCTAAAAAGTGAGCACCGTTAAAATTTAAGGAACCTTTTGAAAGGTGTCTTTGGAACTCTTGATTACTGAAAATGACTATTTCTACCGCTGGCGCGGTCAGTGCGAGCAGAGGCGATCGTGCAACTAGTACTGATTTAGAGGTAAGGTTTAGCGTTAACCCTCACTATTGATGTATGTATGGTTCACCTGCCAACGACTTTTAACTAAAGCCACTTGCAGTCTTGCGATGCAGTATTTGTTTGATGTTGGTATCTTTCATTCATAAATTGCATTGCTTATTAGACAGTTTCTCTGTAAAGGTAAATTCCTAGGTATTTTGCCGAGCATTCTTAGATAACAAAGTGTTACATTTCTATGATTCTATGTTTCATCAATAAAACTGTTCAAGAAACTTCATACTTTAAACTATAACATAAGATGATATTTAAAAACAAATCACCCCAATATTCTGAAAATACGTCTTTGTTTTGACTTGGCCACCAGGGTTTGTTGCCAAAAGAGCTCTTAATTCTTGCTTTGTTTCTTGTGTTGTTGTCTCCAACATTGTTTGGCATTGGACGATAAAAGGGTCGCAACAGTGAATAAATTGGGATTCCCTGGATAAAACAGATTGGTTACATTAAACGGAATTCCAGCAAGTCAATAATTCAATAAAATATGTAAATGATTTGTAATATCAAAGAGTAATTAACTGTTTAAGGAAAGATGCAATATCATCCCATCGAGCGAATGGATTATTTCGATCATTGTGTGGTCGTTTTGTTTTTCGAAAGGTGATGTTTTATGTCTGTAGAACTGGATATTCGGATTTAATTTCTTTAATTCAGATATTCTTTTCATTTATTTGTACGGGGCTCATATATTGAGAACTGAACCTTCTATCTTGAATATCTAACAAATAGCACTATTCCTAGAATATATTTCGTGGGTGAGTGAAACAATATATATGCAGGAAAAAATATTAAGCATTTTAATTTTTACTGAAAGTTTTTTTTGGTAATGTTTGGTGTTGGGGTTTGGAAAGATATGTTTTACATGATGGTTTCACTTCAAGGTCAAACTTACAAATAAAACTTTCTTAAAATCAATTTTTGATACATAAAATACATGCATGTAGTTTCTCGCATGGGTTCTGGAAAAAACTCATTTTTTGTCTTAAGCTTGTTCAATTAACCGAAGAGAATAAACCTTTCTTGGTTTTCCTTGTTTTATATGAAATAAGTACCAGTGTACAAATTAAATCTAGTAACAAAAATAGCGACAGTATCCATCTTTGAACGTTATGTCAAGAATCGGGTGTGAAAATCTTATGGAAAATTATCGCAAAATGAGGCTACAGTTACCTAATATTAAAGTCCCTATTAAGGTCTATTTCACATGTCCGTATTTCATTATATCTAATGTAATGATTGCGAAAGCATATGATTAAATGGACAAGTGTTTGATCAGAATTCAGAATATTTGAGTTACTTTTGTTGTGTTTGCCATTATGATTAACGAGTTAGGGACGGTTGATCCTCTTGGATGTGTTTCTATATATTTTACCATATTTGTGAAACTATTTCCAGTATTCTTTATCATTGAAAACAAGTGAAGCCAGATGAACCTATGTCTAATAACTTCCATATTTTAAAGATTGCATTATAGTTGGTGGTCCGGGGATGATGTTAATTAATTGCATCAGGGGTGATCAAAATCAAGATCATAAATGTACTTCTACGCACCGTCGAATACCTATGAGTGCTACTATGTTGTATTGTTGTCACTTCTTATTAAGTAACCAAAGAATACACCGAAAGACTATGCATTTATACGTCATTTCAATAAACACCTTAAGATTTTTTTAATGTTAGAGTCACGTGCAAGTGTAACAACGGGGCCTTCACGGCTACCATAGGAACTGCTGCATCCCTTCAGTTCATGCAAGTACAGGCCGGGCCTGAAGGGATAGTATATATTAATGTAAATATTATACGGTACCAATTTAGATGCACCAAATGTGCATTTCGACAAATTATATCTTCCAGATGCGTGCTTGCAAAGAACATATTTAAAATGATATACATTTTCATAGTATATAGTCTGATATACATTTTCATCCGTCCTTGCACCTGCCCCCCTGCTGGCAGGGGTCAAGGAATTTCAAGGATGATATCACTTGGACGTTTGATTGTTAATGATTCAGACCAACGCTAACAAAAAAAATAATACAGAAATAAAAATGTCAATTTTAAAATAAACTGTTTTTTCTTGCATTGGAATATTAACATCTTAAGCATATTTTTCCCTATCACAATCAGTAATTCTGGCTGTTTGCTGTTGACTGTACTTTGTGTCTCTTAAATGTTTCTTCGTAAAGAAGTATAATTTAAAGATTAAATTTGTTTCTCACTAATATACTGATTACTGACTGTAGGTTTTTGGGGGATATCTCTACATAACACTATACTAAGCATCTTTTTAGCATATTTTGCGTGATTCAAACGTTAAACATATTAGATTTAAGCTTGCATCCAAGTGTAAATGCATTGTGAAGTCAGTTTTCTTCATGTTTCGAGCATTTCCGTAAATCTTTACATGAGATATTTTATGCCAGACATCTCATGGTCAATGTAAAACAGAACTATTCAAGATTTACGCTCCTTATGGATATTGATACGAAACTGAACTTTTGATTTTTTGTTCAAACCTGAGATTCTGTCTTTTATTCATTAAGAAAATGAACGTGTATTTTAAAATGCATGAATGAACTCCGATAAACAAAGAACTCAGCATAAAAAATATCGGCGTAATGTAAAATTTAAGACCTTCTCATATTTTATTTACCGAGACTCATTTGGTAGAAGTGTTTACTTTGATAAACAGTCATGTTGAAAGAGTTCAATATTGTATTGCATTTGCTGAAAGTTACACAGAGTTCAAATATTCTAAGCGTTCAGTTATTCCATACAGTTTATGTAAAACTTTCAACCTATTATTAACTCTGAGACGAAAAAGTTTTAACCGAAGGGTTAAATTTTACATTTAAAGCATTTTGT
This sequence comes from Saccostrea glomerata, assembly GCA_003671525.1. NCBI lineage: Eukaryota > Metazoa > Mollusca > Bivalvia > Ostreida > Ostreidae > Saccostrea > Saccostrea glomerata. Next base: position 104,656 of record PRKT01000429.1, read on the forward strand.
TCATTCATCAGATATTTTCTATGAGCAGATTCAAATTAAATTTATTATAACATGTATTTCACCAGCAATGCAATCATGTTAAACGTTATACTTCGATTTCGTTTAATACCTTTTCATAAGAAATAAGCGATAAATGAATATATGCGAAATAATAATTATTTGCAAATTTAAACTATTGCAGTTTAAATTTCCTTTACACTTAAGAGAAGTAAACTAATTTCGCATTAAGATTTCATTTATCGAGTAAGGCTATAAGCATCGAACTAGAGTTTCAATAACGTTCAATTATGATATACCCCCCCCCCCCCTCAAATTCTATCGCAAATTTATTTCAGAAATTAGGTATTTGTTTCCCTTGTTTCTTAAGCCTTCCTTTAGCAGTGCATACAACCGCTCGTCTTCTATAGAGGCCAATTTCAGACCAAGTACCATCTATTTAAATGTCCCAAACATCCAGTCTCTACAAGAAACTTAGGAATACACGTCTTCAAGGATGCTTTACTACAGAGTTCCAATAACCATTACTGCATTTACACCGATTCTTGTGATGAGTCCACTAAAATCAAGGACCCTTGTAGCAGTAAATGCTAGACTGAACAAGACCCTTTACTACTGAAGGGTCGTACGTGCCATTATGTTCTTATTCGTTTCACTCAAACGAACATAAATAATTTATAAAATAAATAACAACACGTATATAGGTAGGTACAGAAGCGCTCTCGTAAGTGCAGTTAAATATTATATACAAAATATACATTTCCAACTTTCCTCCTTGACAACTCATCTATTCTACAAAACAAAAACATATAATTAATAAAACAAACGATACTTGTGAGGGTGGGTGCGGGGCAATGTCTGACTGCACTGAGAAAGAGCCTTCGAATGGCATTTAAATCTTACACACGCTAAGGCGTGCTTGCTTTAACAGAATACCTGTAGAACAGGTATTCCATAAATACCTTAACCAATCAGACCGACACTCTTCCTTTACACCAGATAAATACGTGTTCGATTGATACACGTGTTGTGATAACTTCAATAAATACATGGTATAGGCCTACATGAGCTGACCCCTTCCGGCAAATCGGGCGTCTCAGCATGAGTGAAGAAATTTCGAAAGGGCGTTAAAAGACAACTAAAACAAACTGCACTACTCGGGCAGACAGGTTAATTTGCCTTTATTGTGGATGAACAACGAAACATGCGCTGATTCTCTTACAATCAACTTAGGATACCTTTAAGAATCTATAAAAATGCCCAAGAATCCTTTTTGATGTTCAAAAATTTACTTTATATTGAGTTTTATTGGGTAAAAGTAATTAATTATTATTCATTGGGTTGAATTAATATACACCATCAGCATAAATCGAATTATTTTCCACATCACAGTTAAAAAACATTGCCATGTACACACTTGAAAGTGTTTCCTCCGATGTTAATTATTGAGTAATATAATATTCAGCATTGTTCTCACGCACCGTTCAATAATAAGGTTGACTTGTTCAGACTACATAGAGAGGGGACCCTTCCAAAATTCAGTCCACACTTTCCCCATAGGCTACTATTGATTCTGCTTTTGGAGGCGTGTATCGACAGGAAATAATAGAATTTGGGGATATATAACTTAGTTTTCAGTTTACACAGTTCAAGCTTTATTGGTAGGTGGTGATGGCACGTTTGGGAACAACTTTTAAATAATGAATGTAACAGCAATGATCACATTCTTTGTTTTCCTTTTTCTAGGTCATTGTTACATGTGTGAAAATACAACTCGATCGTTACTAAGGTCTATAAAACTTACCACATAAAAACAAGGCAAATCTTAGAAATAGCATTCCATGGCAATTTTATCTTAAATCTATGTATCGTTCAGTTTGGATGTCTATTTACCGACATCCTTGGTTGTATATCATTGGTTTTATTTACATGTACTTGCCGATTATACGAACACCACCCTACCCCATCATTACACAAAAACCATTGCTACAGGCCTGTAAATAGAAACTACACATATAAAGTGTTGAAATCATGTATCATGATCCAAATTGTTTCAAGCCTTTTTGTAATCGACGATAAGTAAATATTGTATATATTGTACATTGTGTATTGTAAATCATTTTTTATCTATAAGATTACAATTTTTTTAGTGAATTTTTTCCAGATTTCTGGGATCATGTTTTGTGCAATGAACTGTTGTTTTCAAATCTCGTGGATCACATATTTTGTTCTGAAGTATTCAGTCCGGAAGAGCAGACATGAGGGAATAGCGATTGATTTTGCAATGGACCATTGTTATTTACTTCCTGGGTATATACATGTATATAATTTTTATCAGATACACTGTTTTTTTTTTCCAAGAAAAGGAGTTCATTTTGAGTTTACTTAAGTTTTAAACAATTGTTCTTCGTCTTCTTTGAAATTCTTTTTGATAGAAAAAACTCACTTGTCAGTGATGGCTTGATGACGGACCTAGAATGTTTAGTCAGTCCAAAATTGACATGCAATGGATTTAAAAAAACTTTGAAAAAAGAACTTTTTTTTCGTGCACGTGTACGAGCATTTCCCGTAAAATCGTGGATCCATAAGTTGTTTTTGAGTGAAAAATGATTCACATTGCGTTCTCAATACGTCTCGTTTAAGTAAATTTTTTTTATCTCTTTGCAAAGTAGATTCCAGATAAATTCATATAGATATATGATTGTTTTTCAAAAGCGCATGGCTTTACATACTTTTTGTTACATTTTCGAACAGAAATATTATTTAAATTGTTTTGACGAAGAAGAAATCAATAATGCTCCCAAGTTAAAGAGAGGCCATATTTATACTGAATTCAGGAATTCCCCTTTCATTTTGGTATTGATATGTTTCAGAACATGACATTGCACTATTTTCTTTTTAAATAAAAAACTCGAATATATTGAAAAATGAACCAGCTTGAAGAAATTCTCAACAATTGAAAAAAGAAGTATTGAACTAGAGGGTCATTGGCATTCATTGGTAATTACCTCCAAGCTTAAGTCTCTAAGGCTCTGCCACTAACTTTAGTGTGTAAATCAACGGTAGATCTTTCGACACCATCTTCTTTGCAAAAGAAATACCGGTAGATCTTTAATCAAAGATGATTCTTTCACAAGACAAACATATTCATCAAACCATGACTAAACGTACTGTTTGACGTTCTATAAGTATCTAGGCACAAGCAAATAAGATTCTCCTAATCGTTGTCTCTTATACATAATTACCCACTTAACCAATTTCTTGCTATCGATTTGCCCAATTTTCTTTTCTCTGTGAATCCCAAGAAAGCCACTCGAAACGCACTGACTGAGTATAATGATTGACAGGCGTGTAGATTGCATCTTTCAATGTTGACCCCATACCTATCTATACTTATCGCTGCAACAACCCTGGTATTGGGATTTGGTATTATGAATTGGTGCAAGGCCGGTGATAGTAGTGTCCCATTTAGTGTTGCAATCAACTGCTAAAGTTAAGAATTGTGATGCATCAAATAAAAAGGAGAGGATTTGTATTAAGCAAACAAGATGAGTTTGTGAAACACTAATGCCCCCCGTATGACAGTTTAAGGCGAGAGTTTCTCAAATGCAAGTCTAACTCCAAGGTCATAGTCAAAAGTTCAAATGTTATTATACTCAAGCAAAGTATTTGTGTCAATGAATGTATATTTGAAATATGAAAGTCCAAGGACTAACATTTTTAATTTATGTACAAGATTAATTTTTTTGAAAGCGGATCAAACTCCAAGTTCAAAGGGTAACAGGTAATGGAACCCAGGAAGAGACCTTGTTATAAGAAATATACAAGTGAAATACAGTATAAACACCCTAGCATCAACTCAAAAGTTATAAGTAACAAATATCTATACCCATTGAGAGGTAATGTCACAATGAATATATAATGTGAAGTATGAAAGCCCTGGTATAAATTGTGCAAAAGTATTGGCCAAGGTTAAACTTACAATTGAAGTATGCAAGTTTTTTTTTGGCAAAAGTAAGTCAAACTCAAAGTCAAGAGGTCAAATTTGTTGGTACCCGAAGAAAGATGAAATATGAAGCCAAAGCCCTATCCAGTCAAAAGTTTTTGCGGACAAACATACAGACAGACAGACAGACGGACAGGGATAAAAACTACATACATCCGAATCTTTGATGACGAGGACATTTTTTTCATTGTCACTGATTTTAATGTATTCTTGCAAGTCATACATGGTTCACTATTAGAAATGCTGTATTGTGAATGTGATTGACTTACAATGTAATTAAAAAGACATATGGAAGGGGGAAGGTAGAATTTGTCTCTAACTTGTTTTTGCTTCCAAAAGTAAGCAGAATTTTCTTAGAATCCTTATACAGAAAGGATGAAGAGTTATACGAACTCAAATTTGTTTTAGTTGTTTCCGGAATTGTTACTGCAAAAATCACAGGGACTGTAAAAATATTAGTATTAATTATTTACACCACAAGATAGGCTACTCAAAATTTCCGATACTTTTCTAACACTTCAAGATGTAAACAGTAAATAAAACTCCTTTAACCTCCCATAAATATTGATTAACTCCGTGTTATAGTGCCTTAGAATTGCAGTGAATCGGCATCTGACCTCTTGAACAGTGAAAAGGAACAATCAGTTGACCGAAACAAAAATTCCAGGATCTCTTTGGAACTTTGCCCAGTACGTTTATCTTAGTAGAGAAGATTGTAATTTTTTATTTCATATAATATTATTAAAAATTATTATTTTTCATCCCTTCTAAATATCCCTATTAAAGCCAAGATGTCATTCCTAAAAGAATATTATTTATATGTGTTGTGTAATATATATAATATAAACTATCTTAAAAAACGATAAATAATCATTTTACCTTTTCCTACTGTTTTCTGATATTTGAATAGAGCGTCAATATATATATATAGTGTTTGTATTAACTACACGGATTGAAAGAATGATCTGGCTTTTGGTGACCTTAAACTGAGTTGTCTCTCTTCAAATGCTATTCTGAATTCGAAATATAATCACTAACGTAGCAGCATAATATGATAACATATTTACATTTAAGGATTTCCTCCCTAATAGGACCAAATTCTACCCTTAAATGTCCATCAAGTACATTATACTCTTACATTAAATTAAAGCATTATATAGTAGAAAAGGATTGCCAACGAGAAAGTATGAAATATTTCATTACCTAAGCAGTACTTAATTAACAGAGATTGCATTGAAGTCTATGGAAAAGCGTTTTTATTTAAATAAAAATTCAAATAATAAGAATATCATTAAATACAGTGGTGAAAAGATACAATGACACATACAAAATAGAATCATGACAATTGAAAACGATTTTTTTCCAGATAAGTTTTTTTAAAATTGATTTTTTAAGTAATTGAAACTAAAGGGAGATAACTCTTACCAAATTCAAGGTCATAAATTAGGACACATCCCAACATTACGTGCTAAAGGTAATAAATTAGAATTATGCCCAAAATAAACTAAGTATATTCAACACCAACGTTAACACGTCTTTAATTTACTAGTATTCAATTTCCTTAAATCTGTTGCTATTAGGGGTTAACTGAATACCTTAATAAATCAGTAAAGCCGCTGGTACCAATTGACAATTCATTTAAAAAAATATATTCTTTGTTTTTCAGTTATAAAAAAGAAAAGAAAAAAGAAATGTCCTCGTATTTAATGCAAATAGCATGCTCACAGGTGCGATCTACATGTAATATGTTGAAGTAAATACATGATTTTTAACTTAAAGCGACATTATCTGGTCATGCGTACAATATAGAGGTAGAAGTGAAGCGATTTTTTTTGTGTTGGAGCATATAAAACCTTTTACTTTTTTTCCTCTCTCCATAAAAGTAGGTTTTTAAGATTCAAAAATCTAATATCTTCGAAAATTGAATAAAATTAGAACATCTTTTGCAATTTGTTTTCTTTTTTCGAAATCACCCTTTTCCGTCACTGTTTCTTTAACGAATTTATGTTTAAGAAAGTGAACAAGACGTTTGAATATAAGAAATTATGAAGCATCATTAACATACATGTATGCCTCCCCATGAGTGGTTATTAGACACGAAATTTGATATTCGTCATTACATATTCTATACTGATTGCTTGTGTTGCTGATGTCCCTCCCTATTCGTATGGAGAGATCATTAGTGGGCATTATGCTCAAAAAATGTAATTCAATATGTGTTGTCGGGATTTTTTGGAAGACCATTAGGGATCAGTTTGTCACATAAAATTGGAAGTAAAAGTCATTTTTTACATATTTTTTTCCGATTTAAAAGCTTCGAGCATCTTTTTAGAATAGTCAGAATAAATCAAGAGTTTCTCTCATTGTCTCTGTTGTTTAATTAATTTGTGAAAATGATGGGATAAAGTAAGAGAGCGTCACAGTCAAAGAGATTGATATATATTATAATCCTCTAAGAGGATTTTAATGGTTCTTTGAAAAATCTTTATTATAATAATGAAATATATAGAAATAACGTACAGAATTTAAGCTTAAAGGACCATTACACAATACAAAATTGAAGCAGAGCAAAAAAAAAAAAAAAAATAGGGATGGGATCAGATGCCATGGAGGAGAGAGAGCATACCCTTTAAGTGATCTTGTCTTAACGACCTTGCCTTTAATTTATATCTTCAAGCTATAAGGATCAAATCAGTTGGTAAATAAATTCTGATTTTGTCTTCTAAATATTTTTTCTGCAATAATCGGGGGTATTACGAAAATATCCCATGTATAAGTTACGTTCTGACTTTTTTAATGTCAGATTTACAGTTCAAAGCCATTGTATGGGCAATGAGATGTTGACATTGAAATGAAATGGGATTTATTTGTATTTCGTTACCTAGGGTAAGCTAAATCTATGTTACTTAAAGCTGAACAGCAAGTTTGTTAAAGGTTGCTAAGTGAAGAGTCTTCTTGTTAGTAAAAAAGATTACAGGAGGGGGGTATGACTTAAACATTAGCCATGATTATTTGGCTACAACAAGTAAATCAAATCATATCATCAGAATAAAAGATCTTCTCAGAACTATGATGTCATTTACCAAAAAGATAAATTCGTTAATTTAGTCCGCAAGGAAAACATTTGTAATAAGATTTTTTATAATCAATAAGATTTAACAATAAAGACTGTCTTCTCTCTTTCTGTAAAACAAGCCAATCCACGGAAAGGGGCTGAAGTGCCCCGTTGGCAATACATGTTTGTGTGATAATGCACAACGTATATATGTTTCAGCATTGTAACAAGAGTTCATTTTCTACATTTCAAAAAAGGTAAATTTTGGAATTGGTTTCAGAAATTATCAGGAAACTATTTATATCTAATGGTTAATTTTTTTTAAACCCCCCCCCCCGCCTCCTTTAAAAATATTGGCGAAAGTGGATACCCTATGTAGAGTTCCATACCTTTATTTTTTTGGTAATTGATCTGAAGGCCTGTGTCGCAGGGTAAGGAGTTGATCCTTACGTCATGGATTGAATCATAAGGAGGGACTTGGAAGCCGGATCTTCGGATGAGGCTTTATCAATTGAACATACCGCGAAAAATCCTCAAATGCTTAAAGTGCCGAGTGAAGGTCTAAATTTGCAGCACCACCAACCAGTGTTGGTGTTTCAATATGATTAAAAAGTTCTCGAAGGGACGTTAATACAATATGGTAAAGTGAATGCTTTTTGATTGATTGATTGATTGTATGTTCTTTAACGTCCCCCTCAAGAAAATTTCACTCATATGGAAACACAACCACTTGCTGATGGAGAGCTACAAATGTTGACCTATACTCGGCACTCAGGGTCATTGAGCAGTTGGGGAATCTTTTTCGTGCCAGCACCTACTGCGACACTGGACCTCGGTTTATATGGTCTCTTCCGGAGGACCCCACGTCCCACAGTGGGATTCGAACCCGCGACACAAGGATCAACTCCTTATTGCGCGAGAGCAGACGCTCTAACCACTGCGCCAAGCGGGCGACGAATGCTTCTTGAGCAAAGTTGTAGCTACAATATTGGGTCGGTGTTTTTATAGTTGGTGTATTTATACATGCAGGGATAAATAGCGTGGTAGTTCCTAGCACTTAGTTATCTTCTCTTTGAAAGGAATATGGTCAAACTTTTTGTATCCAGGAGTACTGTGTGCCTAGTTTAATTTTAAATTCTGGCAGCCACCGGACCCCATTTTCAACATTTCAAACCTGATAAAACGATTGGAGGGTCGTTTTCGTAAACTTCACTGTACTCTTGCTTTCTTCAGAAGAAGATGTTATCTTTTGATTACAAAAAAAGTTTTATTTTGAATGATTTTTTGTTATAAATCAATCAAAAAGATATTTTCACGTTATGACGTGATATTTTAGACTATTTCAAGCTAGCAGTCCTCGGTTTTGTACTTTTGCAAACAAGCTCTTTAGAAATAATTAATTGAGACAGGACTGTGTTTTGTTCAGCTATAGGCTGTCATATTAAAAATTTTAGATAGGACCCTGAAAGGGAAAATGTCCCAAGGTAATGTTTTAGATGCAATTTGTTGACAAGATAATAACTATTTTTGAGCTTATAAAACCATTTGTTGAATTGATACCCAGAGATTCGATTCCATGGATACCAGTTTCGTACTAGTTTGTGTCCTCCGCCTAATCAATAACAAATGACAAACTGTTTTCTAATCAAAAGATAATGTAGCATTCAAACAACTCTTCACTCCCTATCATTTCAATGATATATTGAAAACAAGAATTGGGAGTTATCTACGATGAAAAGGTAGGATCAATTTCAAAACCGTGCTAAATGCTCAAAAAGCAATGTGAACATCGAGCTGAAGCGAAAAGTGACACCATAACGACACGCATTAAGCTTTTAATCCAAGAGGAATAAGCATGCTTGGAGTCTGTCCACCTGTTGATCCCGACTTCTGACGACATCATCGTTACACTGATCAGGTGTCGCGATTCTTGTACCTAGAGACACGACAAAGAGTGGAGAGTAAATTTGTCGTGATATCTAGAGGGGTTTCCCCTACCTCTGGGTACCATAGAACGAGACAGCGGGAAATGGGCAGGGCTGAAACGCGGGCAATGTACAACAAAGGATTTGATCGACGCACCATCAGCAGCAAGGATAACATCAACGGAGCATTCATCACCATAGAGGTAACCTCCGACTATTCTCTTGTGCATGTTTGGTCGTTGTGATTCGGGATGGATTCGAACCATGATGGATGTTTGTCCTTGCATGTTCGTTACTAAAGTAATATGGTTCTGTAACTTCTGTACAAGGAGTACAAACAACCCATGAGGTCTGTAAGGTTCAAAAAATATAAACGAAAATATTACATTTGCTTTACACATTGCTTTAAAGAACTAAGAAGCATAAGTTCTTTTTTATTATTGCTTAGGTGTACTTTTTCGAATTAAAAAATATGTAATATAATCTGAGATAAACAACACATGTAGTGATGCAGCAGCATGACTATGAGACTGCATGAAGCACTGAAATTGTATGATTCTGTTTTGTGCAGATGGCTTATATCGATTTCTTTGTTTGTCGTGTTAGAGACATTTTTTTCATAAAATTATTTCGTGATGCACACATTAGAATTGGTGTGATTTGTAAACGATCGGAACGTAGTTATTTGAGCAGACAGAAGTTCCTAGTGCTGCTTATTGACAAAGTTTGTTCATCCTTGTAATTAAAAAAATAAAATGAAAAGCACCGTATAAAATAATCTAACTAAAGCTTCCGATGAGGGAGCCTTTGAATTAATGACAAGCTATTTTATATACTAATATCAATTCTTGAATATTTCTCATATACGTAATATAAACTCAGCGTTCAATAAAACGCCAAGATATTGAATGCTAAAATTCCCTAAATTTTTTTGTAGTTTTATTAGAGACTTTTTAATACAATTTAAAGTTTTACATAGGAATACATTATACTTAGAAACAAATCTTAAAAAAAAAATTCCTATAATTAATCATCTTCATAAAGAAGCATTCTCAGATAGCGTCGATGCAAGTTTGTTCAAATCACAACCACCAAATTATAGGGGAGGGACATAATGGATGATCAAGAATTACATGGGACTAAATCAGATAAAGAATCTGCTAATGAAGATGAAGATGGTCAATAGTTACACGGGCATTTCGTCAAATTATACATTTCTTTGTATATGTTTTTTTTATTTCAGAAACAATAGTCATTTTATGTTTTCAAGATTGTCTGGAGACATTCTCAATTTAATACTAAAATAAAATCTAAACATACCAATTAAATTTATATTTTAAAATTAAATATAAGAGATTAAAAGTTTTAAGTTCGCCTTTGGCCATGATACAGATAAAATCATCAAAAATGATAAAATAGCGACGTCACACCAAATCCGTTTCCATTGATCACTTCCGTAACAGTCGCACGCATTAAGGTTGCTTTTTAGTTTGTTTGTTTAATACGAGGCAATTAAGCGACCATCCTACCCGAGTTCACTCCGTTTATGATATATACCATGCAGAAGAGGTTCAGTAAAGACTTCTATTTCCTTTGCATATTATCGATTGTGTTCTCCTATCAATATTT